>JBAIZL010000002.1:69940203-69957703 GCA_036971475.1 Prosapia bicincta | reverse complement strand
AGGCGAGCGTTCCTTCACAGTCACTAATTGTCCCTTCTTGTGTCTCGGTCGACGTCTTTATTCTCGTCACCACAGCCTTCAGTAGCTGTTCATGCCATTTCAATAATCGTAACATCTGTTGGCGTGGTGTCTGTTGTTTAATATAGCGTAATGCAGTATCCAAGGCGAGCGTTCCTTCACAGTCACTAATTGTCCCTTCTTGTGTCTCGGTCGACGTCTTTATTCTCGTCACCACAGCCTTCAGTAGCTGTTCATGCCATTTCAATAATCGTAACATCTGTTGGCGTGGTGTCTGTTGTTTAATATAGCGTAATGCAGTATCCAAGGAGAGCGTTCCTTCACAGTCACCAATTATCCCTTCTTGTTGTCTCGGTCGACGTCTTTATTCTCGTCACCACAGCCTTCAGTAGCTGTTCATGCCATTTCAATAATCGTAACATCTGTTGGCGTGGTGTCTGTTGTTTAATATAGCGTAATGCAGTATCCAAGGAGAGCGTTCCTTCACAGTCACTAATTTTCCCTTCTTGTGTCTCGGTCGACGTCTTTATTCTCGTCACCACAGCCTTCAGTAGCTGTTCATGCCATTTCAATAATCGTAACATCTGTTGACGTGGTGTCTGTTGTTTAATATAGCGTAATGCAGTATCCAAGGCGAGCGTTCCTTCACAGTCACTAATTGTCCCTTCTTGTGTCTCGGTCGACGTCTTTATTCTCGTCACCACAGCCTTCAGTAGCTGTTCATGCCATTTCAATAATCGTAACATCTGTTGGCGTGGTGTCTGTTGTTTAATATAGCGTAATGCAGTATCCAAGGCGAGCGTTCCTTCACAGTCACTAATTGTCCCTTCTTGTGTCTCGGTCGACGTCTTTATTCTCGTCACCACAGCCTTCAGTAGCTGTTCATACCATTTCAATAATCGTAACATCTGTTGGCGTGGTGTCTGTTGTTTAATATAGCGTAATGCAGTATCCAAGGCGAGCGTTCCTTCACAGTCACTAATCTTCCCTTCTTGTGTCTCGGTCGACGTCTTTATTCTCGTCACCACAGCCTTCAGTAGCTGTTCATGCCATTTCAATAATCGTAACATCTGTTGGCGTGGTGTCTGTTGTTTAATATAGCGTAATGCAGTATCCAAGGAGAGCGTTCCTTCACAGTCACTAATTGTCCCTTCTTGTTGTCTCGGTCGACGTCTTTATTCTCGTCACCACAGCCTTCAGTAGCTGTTCATGCCATTTCAATAATCGTAACATCTGTTGGCGTGGTGTCTGTTGTTTAATATAGCGTAATGCAGTATCCAAGGCGAGCGTTCCTTCACAGTCACTAATTGTCCCTTCTTGTGTCTCGGTCGACGTCTTTATTCTCGTCACCACAGCCTTCAGTAGCTGTTCATGCCATTTCAATAATCGTAACATCTGTTGGCGTGGTGTCTGTTGTTTAATATAGCGTAATGCAGTATCCAAGGCGAGCGTTCCTTCACAGTCACTAATTGTCCCTTCTTGTGTCTCGGTCGACGTCTTTATTCTCGTCACCACAGCCTTCAGTAGCTGTTCATGCCATTTCAATAATCGTAACATCTGTTGGCGTGGTGTCTGTTGTTTAATATAGCGTAATGCAGTATCCAAGGCGAGCGTTCCTTCACAGTCACTAATTGTCCCTTCTTGTGTCTCGGT
The DNA here is from genome assembly GCA_036971475.1 of Prosapia bicincta. Classification (NCBI taxonomy): domain Eukaryota; kingdom Metazoa; phylum Arthropoda; class Insecta; order Hemiptera; family Cercopidae; genus Prosapia; species Prosapia bicincta. The sequence continues at coordinate 69,956,032 of JBAIZL010000002.1, read as the reverse complement.
CGACGTCTTTATTCTCGTCACCACAGCCTTCAGTAGCTGTTCATGCCATTTCAATAATCGTAACATCTGTTGGCGTGGTGTCTGTTGTTTAATATAGCGTAATGCAGTATCCAAGGCGAGCGTTCCTTCACAGTCACTAATTGTCCCTTCTTGTGTCTCGGTCGACGTCTTTATTCTTGTCACCACAGCCTTCAGTAGCTGTTCATGCCATTTCAATAATCGTAACATCTGTTGGCGTGGTGTCTGTTGTTTAATATAGCGTAATGCAGTATCCAAGGCGAGCGTTCCTTCACAGTCACTAATTGTCCCTTCTTGTGTCTCGGTCGACGTCTTTATTCTTGTCACCACAGCCTTCAGTAGCTGTTCATGCCATTTCAATAATCGTAACATCTGTTGGCGTGGTGTCTGTTGTTTAATATAGCGTAATGCAGTATCCAAGGCGAGCGTTCCTTCACAGTCACTAATTTTCCCTTCTTGTGTCTCGGTCGACGTCTTTATTCTCGTCACCACAGCCTTCAGTAGCTGTTCATGCCATTTCAATAATCGTAACATCTGTTGGCGTGGTGTCTGTTGTTTAATATAGCGTAATGCAGTATCCAAGGCGAGCGTTCCTTCACAGTCACTAATTTTCCCTTCTTGTGTCTCGGTCGACGTCTTTATTCTCGTCACCACAGCCTTCAGTAGCTGTTCATGCCATTTCAATAATCGTAACATCTGTTGGCGTGGTGTCTGTTGTTTAATATAGCGTAATGCAGTATCCAAGGCGAGCGTTCCTTCACAGTCACTAATTGTCCCTTCTTGTTGTCTCGGTCGACGTCTTTATTCTCGTCACCACAGCCTTCAGTAGCTGTTCATGCCATTTCAATAATCGTAACATCTGTTGGCGTGGTGTCTGTTGTTTAATATAGCGTAATGCAGTATCCAAGGCGAGCGTTCCTTCACAGTCACTAATTTTCCCTTCTTGTGTCTCGGTCGACGTCTTTATTCTCGTCACCACAGCCTTCAGTAGCTGTTCATGCCATTTCAATAATCGTAACATCTGTTGGCGTGGTGTCTGTTGTTTAATATAGCGTAATGCAGTATCCAAGGCGAGCGTTCCTTCACAGTCACTAATTGTCCCTTCTTGTGTCTCGGTCGACGTCTTTATTCTCGTCACCACAGCCTTCAGTAGCTGTTCATGCCATTTCAATAATCGTAACATCTGTTGGCGTGGTGTCTGTTGTTTAATATAGCGTAATGCAGTATCCAAGGAGAGCGTTCCTTCACAGTCACTAATTGTCCCTTCTTGTGCCTCGGTCGACGTCTTTATTCTCGTCATCACAGCCTTCAGTAGCTGTTCATGCCATTTCAATAATCGTAACATCTGTTGGCGTGGTGTCTGTTGTTTAATATAGCGTAATGCAGTATCCAAGGCGAGCGTTCCTTCACAGTCACCAATTTTCCCTTCTTGTTGTCTCGGTCGACGTCTTTATTCTCGTCACCACAGCCTTCAGTAGCTGTTCATGCCATTTCAATAATCGTAACATCTGTTGGCGTGGTGTCTGTTGTTTAATATAGCGTAATGCAGTATCCAAGGCGAGCGTTCCTTCACAGTCACCAATTTTCCCTTCTTGTTGTCTCGGTCGACGTCTTTATTCTCGTCACCACAGCCTTCAGTAGCTGTTCATGCCATTTCAATAATCGTAACATCTGTTGGCGTGGTGTCTGTTGTTTAATATAGCGTAATGCAGTACCCAAGGAGAGCGTTCCTTCACAGTCACTAATTGTCCCTTCTTGTTGTCTCGGTCGACGTCTTTATTCTCGTCATCACAGCCTTCAGTAGCTGTTCATGCCATTTCAATAATCGTAACATCTGTTGGCGTGGTGTCTGTTGTTTAATATAGCGTAATGCAGTATCCAAGGCGAGCGTTCCTTCAGTCACTAATTGTCCCTTCTTGTGTCTCGGTCGACGTCTTTATTCTCGTCACCACAGCCTTCAGTAGCTGTTCATGCCATTTCAATAATCGTAACATCTGTTGGCGTGGTGTCTGTTGTTTAATATAGCGTAATGCAGTATCCAAGGAGAGCGTTCCTTCAGTCACTAATTGTCCCTTCTTGTGTCTCGGTCGACGTCTTTATTCTCGTCACCACAGCCTTCAGTAGCTGTTCATGCCATTTCAATAATCGTAACATCTGTTGGCGTGGTGTCTGTTGTTTAATATAGCGTAATGCAGTATCCAAGGCGAGCGTTCCTTCAGTCACTAATTGTCCCTTCTTGTGTCTCGGTCGACGTCTTTATTCTCGCCATCACAGCCTTCAGTAGCTGTTCATGCCATTTCAATAATCGTAACATCTGTTGGCGTGGTGTCTGTTGTTTAATATAGCGTAATGCAGTATCCAAGGCGAGCGTTCCTTCACAGTCACCAATTATCCCTTCTTGTGTCTCGGTCGACGTCTTTATTCTCGTCACCACAGCCTTCAGTAGCTGTTCATGCCATTTCAATAATCGTAACATCTGTTGGCGTGGTGTCTGTTGTTTAATATAGCGTAATGCAGTATCCAAGGCGAGCGTTCCTTCACAGTCACCAATTATCCCTTCTTGTGTCTCGGTCGACGTCTTTATTCTCGTCACCACAGCCTTCAGTAGCTGTTCATGCCATTTCAATAATCGTAACATCTGTTGGCGTGGTGTCTGTTGTTTAATATAGCGTAATGCAGTATCCAAGGAGAGCGTTCCTTCACAGTCACTAATTGTCCCTTCTTGTGTCTCGGTCGACGTCTTTATTCTCGTCACCACAGCCTTCAGTAGCTGTTCATGCCATTTCAATAATCGTAACATCTGTTGGCGTGGTGTCTGTTGTTTAATATAGCGTAATGCAGTATCCAAGGCGAGCGTTCCTTCACAGTCACTAATTGTCCCTTCTTGTGTCTCGGTCGACGTCTTTATTCTCGTCACCACAGCCTTCAGTAGCTGTTCATGCCATTTCAATAATCGTAACATCTGTTGGCGTGGTGTCTGTTGTTTAATATAGCGTAATGCAGTATCCAAGGCGAGCGTTCCTTCAGTCACTAATTGTCCCTTCTTGTGTCTCGGTCGACGTCTTTATTCTCGCCATCACAGCCTTCAGTAGCTATTCATGCCATTTCAATAATCGTAACATCTGTTGGCGTGGTGTCTGTTGTTTAATATAGCGTAATGCAGTATCCAAGGCGAGCGTTCCTTCACAGTCACCAATTATCCCTTCTTGTGTCTCGGTCGACGTCTTTATTCTCGTCACCACAGCCTTCAGTAGCTGTTCATGCCATTTCAATAATCGTAACATCTGTTGGCGTGGTGTCTGTTGTTTAATATAGCGTAATGCAGTATCCAAGGAGAGCGTTCCTTCAGTCACTAATTGTCCCTTCTTGTTGTCTCGGTCGACGTCTTTATTCTCGTCACCACAGCCTTCAGTAGCTGTTCATGCCATTTCAATAATCGTAACATCTGTTGGCGTGGTGTCTGTTGTTTAATATAGCGTAATGCAGTATCCAAGGCGAGCGTTCTTTCACAGTCACTAATTGTCCCTTCTTGTGTCTCGGTCGACGTCTTTATTCTCGTCACCACAGCCTTCAGTAGCTGTTCATGCCATTTCAATAATCGTAACATCTGTTGGCGTGGTGTCTGTTGTTTAATATAGCGTAATGCAGTATCCAAGGAGAGCGTTCCTTCAGTCACTAATTGTCCCTTCTTGTGTCTCGGTCGACGTCTTTATTCTTGTCACCACAGCCTTCAGTAGCTGTTCATGCCATTTCAATAATCGTAACATCTGTTGGCGTGGTGTCTGTTGTTTAATATAGCGTAATGCAGTATCCAAGGAGAGCGTTCCTTCACAGTCACTAATTGTCCCTTCTTGTTGTCTCGGTCGACGTCTTTATTCTCGTCACCACAGCCTTCAGTAGCTATTCATGCCATTTCAATAATCGTAACATCTGTTGGCGTGGTGTCTGTTGTTTAATATAGCGTAATGCAGTATCCAAGGCGAGCGTTCCTTCAGTCACTAATTGTCCCTTCTTGTGTCTCGGTCGACGTCATTATTCTCGTCACCACAGCCTTCAGTAGCTGTTCATGCCATTTCAATAATCGTAACATCTGTTGGCGTGGTGTCTGTTGTTTAATATAGCGTAATGCAGTATCCAAGGAGAGCGTTCCTTCAGTCACTAATTGTCCCTTCTTGTGTCTCGGTCGACGTCTTTATTCTTGTCACCACAGCCTTCAGTAGCTGTTCATGCCATTTCAATAATCGTAACATCTGTTGGCGTGGTGTCTGTTGTTTAATATAGCGTAATGCAGTATCCAAGGAGAGCGTTCCTTCACAGTCACTAATTGTCCCTTCTTGTTGTCTCGGTCGACGTCTTTATTCTCGTCACCACAGCCTTCAGTAGCTATTCATGCCATTTCAATAATCGTAACATCTGTTGGCGTGGTGTCTGTTGTTTAATATAGCGTAATGCAGTATCCAAGGCAAGCGTTCCTTCAGTCACTAATTGTCCCTTCTTGTGTCTCGGTCGACGTCTTTATTCTTGTCACCACAGCCTTCAGTAGCTGTTCATGCCATTTCAATAATCGTAACATCTGTTGGCGTGGTGTCTGTTGTTTAATATAGCGTAATGCAGTATCCAAGGAGAGCGTTCCTTCACAGTCACCAATTTTCCCTTCTTGTTGTATCGGTCGACGTCTTTATTCTCGTCACCACAGCCTTCAGTAGCTGTTCATGCCATTTCAATAATCGTAACATCTGTTGGCGTGGTGTCTGTTGTTTAATATAGCGTAATGCAGTATCCAAGGCGAGCGTTCCTTCACAGTCACTAATTGTCCCTTCTTGTTGTCTCGGTCGACGTCTTTATTCTTGTCACCACAGCCTTCAGTAGCTGTTCATGCCATTTCAATAATCGTAACATCTGTTGGCGTGGTGTCTGTTGTTTAATATAGCGTAATGCAGTATCCAAGGAGAGCGTTCCTTCACAGTCACCAATTTTCCCTTCTTGTGTCTCGGTCGACGTCTTTATTCTCGTCACCACAGCCTTCAGTAGCTGTTCCTGCCATTTCAATAATCGTAACATCTGTTGGCGTGGTGTCTGTTGTTTAATATAGCGTAATGCAGTATCCAAGGCGAGCGTTCCTTCACAGTCACTAATTGTCCCTTCTTGTGTCTCGGTCGACGTCTTTATTCTCGTCACCACAGCCTTCAGTAGCTGTTCATGCCATTTCAATAATCGTAACATCTGTTGGCGTGGTGTCTGTTGTTTAATATAGCGTAATGCAGTATCCAAGGCGAGCGTTCCTTCAGTCACTAATTGTCCCTTCTTGTGTCTCGGTCGACGTCTTTATTCTCGCCATCACAGCCTTCAGTAGCTATTCATGCCATTTCAATAATCGTAACATCTGTTGGCGTGGTGTCTGTTGTTTAATATAGCGTAATGCAGTATCCAAGGCGAGCGTTCCTTCACAGTCACCAATTATCCCTTCTTGTGTCTCGGTCGACGTCTTTATTCTCGTCACCACAGCCTTCAGTAGCTGTTCATGCCATTTCAATAATCGTAACATCTGTTGGCGTGGTGTCTGTTGTTTAATATAGCGTAATGCAGTATCCAAGGAGAGCGTTCCTTCAGTCACTAATTGTCCCTTCTTGTTGTCTCGGTCGACGTCTTTATTCTCGTCACCACAGCCTTCAGTAGCTGTTCATGCCATTTCAATAATCGTAACATCTGTTGGCGTGGTGTCTGTTGTTTAATATAGCGTAATGCAGTATCCAAGGCGAGCGTTCTTTCACAGTCACTAATTGTCCCTTCTTGTGTCTCGGTCGACGTCTTTATTCTCGTCACCACAGCCTTCAGTAGCTGTTCATGCCATTTCAATAATCGTAACATCTGTTGGCGTGGTGTCTGTTGTTTAATATAGCGTAATGCAGTATCCAAGGAGAGCGTTCCTTCAGTCACTAATTGTCCCTTCTTGTGTCTCGGTCGACGTCTTTATTCTTGTCACCACAGCCTTCAGTAGCTGTTCATGCCATTTCAATAATCGTAACATCTGTTGGCGTGGTGTCTGTTGTTTAATATAGCGTAATGCAGTATCCAAGGAGAGCGTTCCTTCACAGTCACTAATTGTCCCTTCTTGTTGTCTCGGTCGACGTCTTTATTCTCGTCACCACAGCCTTCAGTAGCTATTCATGCCATTTCAATAATCGTAACATCTGTTGGCGTGGTGTCTGTTGTTTAATATAGCGTAATGCAGTATCCAAGGCGAGCGTTCCTTCAGTCACTAATTGTCCCTTCTTGTGTCTCGGTCGACGTCTTTATTCTTGTCACCACAGCCTTCAGTAGCTGTTCATGCCATTTCAATAATCGTAACATCTGTTGGCGTGGTGTCTGTTGTTTAATATAGCGTAATGCAGTATCCAAGGAGAGCGTTCCTTCACAGTCACCAATTTTCCCTTCTTGTTGTATCGGTCGACGTCTTTATTCTCGTCACCACAGCCTTCAGTAGCTGTTCATGCCATTTCAATAATCGTAACATCTGTTGGCGTGGTGTCTGTTGTTTAATATAGCGTAATGCAGTATCCAAGGCGAGCGTTCCTTCACAGTCACTAATTGTCCCTTCTTGTTGTCTCGGTCGACGTCTTTATTCTTGTCACCACAGCCTTCAGTAGCTGTTCATGCCATTTCAATAATCGTAACATCTGTTGGCGTGGTGTCTGTTGTTTAATATAGCGTAATGCAGTATCCAAGGAGAGCGTTCCTTCACAGTCACCAATTTTCCCTTCTTGTGTCTCGGTCGACGTCTTTATTCTCGTCACCACAGCCTTCAGTAGCTGTTCCTGCCATTTCAATAATCGTAACATCTGTTGGCGTGGTGTCTGTTGTTTAATATAGCGTAATGCAGTATCCAAGGAGAGCGTTCCTTCACAGTCACTAATTGTCCCTTCTTGTTGTCTCGGTCGACGTCTTTATTCTCGTCATCACAGCCTTCAGTAGCTGTTCATGCCATTTCAATAATCGTAACATCTGTTGGCGTGGTGTCTGTTGTTTAATATAGCGTAATGCAGTAACCAAGGCGAGCGTTCCTTCACAGTCACTAATCTTCCCTTCTTGTTGTCTCGGTCGACGTCTTTATTCTCGTCACCACAGCCTTCAGTAGCTGTTCATGCCATTTCAATAATCGTAACATCTGTTGGCGTGGTGTCTGTTGTTTAATATAGCGTAATGCAGTATCCAAGGCGAGCGTTCCTTCACAGTCACTAATTGTCCCTTCTTGTGTCTCGGTCGACGTCTTTATTCTCGTCACCACAGCCTTCAGTAGCTGTTCATGCCATTTCAATAATCGTAACATCTTTTGGCGTGGTGTCTGTTGTTTAATATAGCGTAATGCAGTATCCAAGGCGAGCGTTCCTTCAGTCACTAATTGTCCCTTCTTGTGTCTCGGTCGACGTCTTTATTCTCGTCACCACAGCCTTCAGTAGCTGTTCATGCCATTTCAATAATCGTAACATCTGTTGGCGTGGTGTCTGTTGTTTAATATAGCGTAATGCAGTATCCAAGGCGAGCGTTCCTTCACAGTCACCAATTATCCCTTCTTGTTGTCTCGGTCGACGTCTTTATTCTCGTCACCACAGCCTTCAGTAGCTGTTCATGCCATTTCAATAATCGTAACATCTTTTGGCGTGGTGTCTGTTGTTTAATATAGCGTAATGCAGTATCCAAAGCGAGCGTTCCTTCACAGTCACTAATTTTCCCTTCTTGTTGTCTCGGTCGACGTCTTTATTCTCGTCACCACAGCCTTCAGTAGCTGTTTATACCATTTCAATAATCGTAACATCTGTTGGCGTGGTGTCTGTTGTTTAATATAGCGTAATGCAGTATCCAAGGCGAGCGTTCCTTCACAGTCACCAATTATCCCTTCTTGTTGTCTCGGTCGACGTCTTTATTCTCGTCACCACAGCCTTCAGTAGCTGTTCATGCCATTTCAATAATCGTAACATCTGTTGGCGTGGTGTCTGTTGTTTAATATAGCGTAATGCAGTATCCAAGGAGAGCGTTCCTTCACAGTCACTAATTGTCCCTTCTTGTGTCTCGGTCGACGTCTTTATTCTCGTCATCACAGCCTTCAGTAGCTGTTCATGCCATTTCAATAATCGTAACATCTGTTGGCGTGGTGTCTGTTGTTTAATATAGCGTAATGCAGTATCCAAGGCGAGCGTTCCTTCACAGTCACTAATTGTCCCTTCTTGTGTCTCGGTCGACGTCTTTATTCTCGTCACCACAGCCTTCAGTAGCTGTTCATGCCATTTCAATAATCGTAACATCTGTTGGCGTGGTGTCTGTTGTTTAATATAGCGTAATGCAGTATCCAAGGAGAGCGTTCCTTCACAGTCACTAATTTTCCCTTCTTGTGTCTCGGTCGACGTCTTTATTCTCGTCACCACAGCCTTCAGTAGCTGTTCATGCCATTTCAATAATCGTAACATCTGTTGGCGTGGTGTCTGTTGTTTAATATAGCGTAATGCAGTATCCAAGGAGAGCGTTCCTTCACAGTCACTAATTGTCCCTTCTTGTGTCTCGGTCGACGTCTTTATTCTCGTCATCACAGCCTTCAGTAGCTGTTCATGCCATTTCAATAATCGTAACATCTGTTGGCGTGGTGTCTGTTGTTTAATATAGCGTAATGCAGTATCCAAGGAGAGCGTTCCTTCACAGTCACTAATTGTCCCTTCTTGTGTCTCGGTCGACGTCTTTATTCTCGTCACCACAGCCTTCAGTAGCTGTTCATGCCATTTCAATAATCGTAACATCTGTTGGCGTGGTGTCTGTTGTTTAATATAGCGTAATGCAGTATCCAAGGCGAGCGTTCCTTCACAGTCACTAATTGTCCCTTCTTGTTGTCTCGGTCGACGTCTTTATTCTCGTCACCACAGCCTTCAGTAGCTGTTCATGCCATTTCAATAATCGTAACATCTGTTGGCGTGGTGTCTGTTGTTTAATATAGCGTAATGCAGTATCCAAGGCGAGCGTTCCTTCACAGTCACCAATTTTCCCTTCTTGTGTCTCGGTCGACGTCTTTATTCTCGTCATCACAGCCTCCAGTAGCTGTTCATGCCATTTCAATAATCGTAACATCTGTTGGCGTGGTGTCTGTTGTTTAATATAGCGTAATGCAGTATCCAAGGAGAGCGTTCCTTCACAGTCACTAATTGTCCCTTCTTGTGTCTCGGTCGACGTCTTTATTCTCGTCACCACAGCCTTCAGTAGCTGTTCATGCCATTTCAATAATCGTAACATCTGTTGGCGTGGTGTCTGTTGTTTAATATAGCGTAATGCAGTATCCAAGGAGAGCGTTCCTTCACAGTCACTAATTTTCCCTTCTTGTGTCTCGGTCGACGTCTTTATTCTCGTCACCACAGCCTTCAGTAGCTGTTCATGCCATTTCAATAATCGTAACATCTGTTGGCGTGGTGTCTGTTGTTTAATATAGCGTAATGCAGTATCCAAGGAGAGCGTTCCTTCACAGTCACTAATTGTCCCTTCTTGTGTCTCGGTCGACGTCTTTATTCTCGTCATCACAGCCTTCAGTAGCTGTTCATGCCATTTCAATAATCGTAACATCTGTTGGCGTGGTGTCTGTTGTTTAATATAGCGTAATGCAGTATCCAAGGAGAGCGTTCCTTCACAGTCACTAATTGTCCCTTCTTGTGTCTCGGTCGACGTCTTTATTCTCGTCATCACAGCCTTCAGTAGCTGTTCATGCCATTTCAATAATCGTAACATCTGTTGGCGTGGTGTCTGTTGTTTAATATAGCGTAATGCAGTATCCAAGGAGAGCGTTCCTTCACAGTCACTAATTGTCCCTTCTTGTGTCTCGGTCGACGTCTTTATTCTCGTCATCACAGCCTTCAGTAGCTGTTCATGCCATTTCAATAATCGTAACATCTGTTGGCGTGGTGTCTGTTGTTTAATATAGCGTAATGCAGTATCCAAGGAGAGCGTTCCTTCACAGTCACTAATTGTCCCTTCTTGTGTCTCGGTCGACGTCTTTATTCTCGTCATCACAGCCTTCAGTAGCTGTTCATGCCATTTCAATAATCGTAACATCTGTTGGCGTGGTGTCTGTTGTTTAATATAGCGTAATGCAGTATCCAAGGAGAGCGTTCCTTCACAGTCACTAATTGTCCCTTCTTGTGTCTCGGTCGACGTCTTTATTCTCGTCATCACAGCCTTCAGTAGCTGTTCATGCCATTTCAATAATCGTAACATCTGTTGGCGTGGTGTCTGTTGTTTAATATAGCGTAATGCAGTATCCAAGGAGAGCGTTCCTTCACAGTCACTAATTGTCCCTTCTTGTGTCTCGGTCGACGTCTTTATTCTCGTCATCACAGCCTTCAGTAGCTGTTCATGCCATTTCAATAATCGTAACATCTGTTGGCGTGGTGTCTGTTGTTTAATATAGCGTAATGCAGTATCCAAGGCGAGCGTTCCTTCACAGTCACTAATTGTCCCTTCTTGTGTCTCGGTCGACGTCTTTATTCTCGTCATCACAGCCTTCAGTAGCTGTTCATGCCATTTCAATAATCGTAACATCTGTTGGCGTGGTGTCTGTTGTTTAATATAGCGTAATGCAGTATCCAAGGAGAGCGTTCCTTCACAGTCACTAATTGTCCCTTCTTGTGTCTCGGTCGACGTCTTTATTCTCGTCATCACAGCCTTCAGTAGCTGTTCATGCCATTTCAATAATCGTAACATCTGTTGGCGTGGTGTCTGTTGTTTAATATAGCGTAATGCAGTATCCAAGGAGAGCGTTCCTTCACAGTCACTAATTGTCCCTTCTTGTGTCTCGGTCGACGTCTTTATTCTCGTCATCACAGCCTTCAGTAGCTGTTCATGCCATTTCAATAATCGTAACATCTGTTGGCGTGGTGTCTGTTGTTTAATATAGCGTAATGCAGTATCCAAGGAGAGCGTTCCTTCAGTCACTAATTGTCCCTTCTTGTGTCTCGGTCGACGTCTTTATTCTCGTCATCACAGCCTTCAGTAGCTGTTCATGCCATTTCAATAATCGTAACATCTGTTGGCGTGGTGTCTGTTGTTTAATATAGCGTAATGCAGTATCCAAGGAGAGCGTTCCTTCACAGTCACTAATTGTCCCTTCTTGTGTCTCGGTCGACGTCTTTATTCTCGTCATCACAGCCTTCAGTAGCTGTTCATGCCATTTCAATAATCGTAACATCTGTTGGCGTGGTGTCTGTTGTTTAATATAGCGTAATGCAGTATCCAAGGAGAGCGTTCCTTCACAGTCACTAATTGTCCCTTCTTGTGTCTCGGTCGACGTCTTTATTCTCGTCATCACAGCCTTCAGTAGCTGTTCATGCCATTTCAATAATCGTAACATCTGTTGGCGTGGTGTCTGTTGTTTAATATAGCGTAATGCAGTATCCAAGGCGAGCGTTCCTTCAGTCACTAATTGTCCCTTCTTGTTGTCTCGGTCGACGTCTTTATTCTCGTCATCACAGCCTTCAGTAGCTGTTCATGCCATTTCAATAATCGTAACATCTGTTGGCGTGGTGTCTGTTGTTTAATATAGCGTAATGCAGTATCCAAGGCGAGCGTTCCTTCACAGTCACTAATTGTCCCTTCTTGTGTCTCGGTCGACGTCTTTATTCTCGTCACCACAGCCTTCAGTAGCTGTTCATGCCATTTCAATAATCGTAACATCTGTTGGCGTGGTGTCTGTTGTTTAATATAGCGTAATGCAGTATCCAAGGAGAGCGTTCCTTCACAGTCACTAATTTTCCCTTCTTGTGTCTCGGTCGACGTCTTTATTCTCGTCACCACAGCCTTCAGTAGCTGTTCATGCCATTTCAATAATCGTAACATCTGTTGGCGTGGTGTCTGTTGTTTAATATAGCGTAATGCAGTATCCAAGGAGAGCGTTCCTTCACAGTCACTAATTGTCCCTTCTTGTGTCTCGGTCGACGTCTTTATTCTCGTCATCACAGCCTTCAGTAGCTGTTCATGCCATTTCAATAATCGTAACATCTGTTGGCGTGGTGTCTGTTGTTTAATATAGCGTAATGCAGTATCCAAGGCGAGCGTTCCTTCACAGTCACTAATTGTCCCTTCTTGTGTCTCGGTCGACGTCTTTATTCTCGTCACCACAGCCTTCAGTAGCTGTTCATGCCATTTCAATAATCGTAACATCTGTTGGCGTGGTGTCTGTTGTTTAATATAGCGTAATGCAGTATCCAAGGAGAGCGTTCCTTCACAGTCACTAATTGTCCCTTCTTGTGTCTCGGTCGACGTCTTTATTCTCGTCATCACAGCCTTCAGTAGCTGTTCATGCCATTTCAATAATCGTAACATCTGTTGGCGTGGTGTCTGTTGTTTAATATAGCGTAATGCAGTATCCAAGGAGAGCGTTCCTTCACAGTCACTAATTGTCCCTTCTTGTGTCTCGGTCGACGTCTTTATTCTCGTCATCACAGCCTTCAGTAGCTGTTCATGCCATTTCAATAATCGTAACATCTGTTGGCGTGGTGTCTGTTGTTTAATATAGCGTAATGCAGTATCCAAGGCGAGCGTTCCTTCACAGTCACTAATTGTCCCTTCTTGTGTCTCGGTCGACGTCTTTATTCTCGTCACCACAGCCTTCAGTAGCTGTTCATGCCATTTCAATAATAGTAACATCTGTTGGCGTGGTGTCTGTTGTTTAATATAGCGTAATGCAGTATCCAAGGAGAGCGTTCCTTCACAGTCACTAATTGTCCCTTCTTGTGTCTCGGTCGACGTCTTTATTCTCGTCACCACAGCCTTCAGTAGCTGTTCATGCCATTTCAATAATCGTAACATCTGTTGGCGTGGTGTCTGTTGTTTAATATAGCGTAATGCAGTATCCAAGGAGAGCGTTCCTTCACAGTCACTAATTGTCCCTTCTTGTGTCTCGGTCGACGTCTTTATTCTCGTCACCACAGCCTTCAGTAGCTGTTCATGCCATTTCAATAATCGTAACATCTGTTGGCGTGGTGTCTGTTGTTTAATATAGCGTAATGCAGTATCCAAGGCGAGCGTTCCTTCACAGTCACTAATTGTCCCTTCTTGTGTCTCGGTCGACGTCTTTATTCTCGTCACCACAGCCTTCAGTAGCTGTTCATGCCATTTCAATAATCGTAACATCTGTTGGCGTGGTGTCTGTTGTTTAATATAGCGTAATGCAGTATCCAAGGCGAGCGTTCCTTCACAGTCACTAATTGTCCCTTCTTGTGTCTCGGTCGACGTCTTTATTCTCGTCACCACAGCCTTCAGTAGCTGTTCATGCCATTTCAATAATCGTAACATCTGTTGGCGTGGTGTCTGTTGTTTAATATAGCGTAATGCAGTATCCAAGGCGAGCGTTCCTTCACAGTCACTAATTGTCCCTTCTTGTGTCTCGGTCGACGTCTTTATTCTCGTCACCACAGCCTTCAGTAGCTGTTCATGCCATTTCAATAATCGTAACATCTGTTGGCGTGGTGTCTGTTGTTTAATATAGCGTAATGCAGTATCCAAGGAGAGCGTTCCTTCACAGTCACTAATTGTCCCTTCTTGTGTCTCGGTCGACGTCTTTATTCTCGTCACCACAGCCTTCAGTAGCTGTTCATGCCATTTCAATAATCGTAACATCTGTTGGCGTGGTGTCTGTTGTTTAATATAGCGTAATGCAGTATCCAAGGCGAGCGTTCCTTCACAGTCACTAATTGTCCCTTCTTGTGTCTCGGTCGACGTCTTTATTCTCGTCACCACAGCCTTCAGTAGCTGTTCATGCCATTTCAATAATCGTAACATCTGTTGGCGTGGTGTCTGTTGTTTAATATAGCGTAATGCAGTATCCAAGGCGAGCGTTCCTTCAGTCACTAATTGTCCCTTCTTGTGTCTCGGTCGACGTCTTTATTCTCGTCACCACAGCCTTCAGTAGCTGTTCATGCCATTTCAATAATCGTAACATCTGTTGGCGTGGTGTCTGTTGTTTAATATAGCGTAATGCAGTATCCAAGGCGAGCGTTCCTTCACAGTCACTAATAGTCCCTTCTTGTTGTCTCGGTCGACGTCTTTATTCTCGTCACCACAGCCTTCAGTAGCTGTTCATGCCATTTCAATAATCGTAACATCTGTTGGCGTGGTGTCTGTTGTTTAATATAGCGTAATGCAGTATCCAAGGCGAGCGTTCCTTCACAGTCACCAATTATCCCTTCTTGTGTCTCGGTCGACGTCTTTATTCTCGTCACCACAGCCTTCAGTAGCTGTTCATGCCATTTCAATAATCGTAACATCTGTTGGCGTGGTGTCTGTTGTTTAATATAGCGTAATGCAGTATCCAAGGCGAGCGTTCCTTCACAGTCACTAATTGTCCCTTCTTGTGTCTCGGTCGACGTCTTTATTCTCGTCACCACAGCCTTCAGTAGCTGTTCATGCCATTTCAATAATCGTAACATCTGTTGGCGTGGTGTCTGTTGTTTAATATAGCGTAATGCAGTATCCAAGGCGAGCGTTCCTTCACAGTCACTAATTGTCCCTTCTTGTTGTCTCGGTCGACGTCTTTATTCTCGTCACCACAGCCTTCAGTAGCTGTTCATGCCATTTCAATAATCGTAACATCTGTTGGCGTGGTGTCTGTTGTTTAATATAGCGTAATGCAGTATCCAAGGCGAGCGTTCCTTCAGTCACTAATTGTCCCTTCTTGTGTCTCGGTCGACGTCTTTATTCTCGTCACCACAGCCTTCAGTAGCTGTTCATGCCATTTCAATAATCGTAACATCTGTTGGCGTGGTGTCTGTTGTTTAATATAGCGTAATGCAGTATCCAAGGCGAGCGTTCCTTCACAGTCACTAATTGTCCCTTCTTGTTGTCTCGGTCGACGTCTTTATTCTCGTCACCACAGCCTTCAGTAGCTGTTCATGCCATTTCAATAATCGTAACATCTGTTGGCGTGGTGTCTGTTGTTTAATATAGCGTAATGCAGTATCCAAGGAGAGCGTTCCTTCACAGTCACTAATTATCCCTTCTTGTGTCTCGGTCGACGTCTTTATTCTCGTCACCACATCCTTCAGTAGCTGTTCATGCCATTTCAATAATCGTAACATCTGTTGGCGTGGTGTCTGTTGTTTAATATAGCGTAATGCAGTATCCAAGGCGAGCGTTCCTTCACAGTCACTAATTTTCCCTTCTTGTGTCTCGGTCGACGTCTTTATTCTCGTCACCACAGCCTTCAGTAGCTGTTCATGCCATTTCAATAATCGTAACATCTGTTGGCGTGGTGTCTGTTGTTTAATATAGCGTAATGCAGTATCCAATGCGAGCGTTCCTTCACAGTCACTAATTGTCCCTTCTTGTGTCTCGGTCGACGTCTTTATTCTCGTCATCACAGCCTTCAGTAGCTGTTCATGCCATTTCAATAATCGTAACATCTGTTGGCGTGGTGTCTGTTGTTTAATATAGCGTAATGCAGTATCCAAGGCGAGCGTTCCTTCACAGTCACTAATTTTCCCTTCTTGTGTCTCGGTCGACGTCTTTATTCTCGTCACCACAGCCTTCAGTAGCTGTTCATGCCATTTCAATAATCGTAACATCTGTTGGCGTGGTGTCTGTTGTTTAATATAGCGTAATGCAGTATCCAAGGCGAGCGTTCCTTCAGTCACTAATTGTCCCTTCTTGTGTCTCGGTCGACGTCTTTATTCTCGTCACCACAGCCTTCAGTAGCTGTTCATGCCATTTCAATAATCGTAACATCTGTTGGCGTGGTGTCTGTTGTTTAATATAGCGTAATGCAGTATCCAAGGCGAGCGTTCCTTCA
>JBAIZL010000002.1:69865203-69935203 GCA_036971475.1 Prosapia bicincta | reverse complement strand
ATCGAATTGCAGAATTTACCTTGACAGTAAAATTCTCACTATAACGTGCGCTGTTATTGTTGTGACCCTTTCCTCATTGGCCTAATGTTCCGGTGCTGGACTTCTGAGTCCCACAAAATTGTAAGCATTAGTTTTCCTTCGGTCGTTTGGGTCTTGAGCTTTTCTTGTATGGCAAATTTGGATATTTCTTTTCCATACTCTGGCGTTTACTCTCCGGCTCGTAATGAAATATCCATGTTTCGTCACCACTAATGGTCCTGTCTAAGAGTTGTCCCGTTCGTTACCATGACGATCCAAAAGTGTTTGGCAGATGTCTAAGCGCGTTTGTTTATGCAACTGTGTGAGTTGGTTTGGAAACCATCTTGGACAAACTTCATGAAATCCAAGTCTGTTGTGGATGATTTCGAAGGCAGAACCATGACTAATTTGCAGACTATGTGCCACTTAGTCAATAGTTACTCGTCTGTCTAAGAAATCATTTCACCTGAACGCTTAATGTTTTCCTCATTTTTGGTGGTAAAGGATCGTCCGGCTCCTTCCTCGTGGGTAATAGTTGTACGATCATTTTAAACATTTTCAATCCATTTGTAGACACTCCATTGTGGTGAAAAACTGTTCCCGAACTGTACCAAAATTCTTCGATGCATTTCGTACCCTAATATACCTTCCGGCCACAGAAACGGATAACTGAGCAATTAGAAAGCAGAGCAGCACTGATTAACAGCACGACAGCGACGAAACTAGCTTGAAACCGACGAGAGATTACAACAATTAAACAAACGATGAATCATCAACGCAAAACCACAGTACTACCAACACGAACAAAAATATAACTACATTGCACCTAATAACTGACGTCCTCGTATTATGTTGAAGATAATTCAATAAATATCTGAAATTCATCAAGACGAATGTATGCAGGCCTACCAATCTTTTTCAACAAAAATAGTAATGTTGATTTAATTATGGGAAAATATTTATGGATATTTCATTTTTATAAGTAGTCACCGGACTCTTCCGCGGACCAGCACCGGGACCACAGACCATCTTTGGTCAGCGCGACCTCCAGTTGGAAACCATGATCTAAATAACGTGCAAGGAACGAAACCGAGTCAGGCCACTCTCTTCCTCGCTTATAGTAACAAACAGAAAATTGTTTCCCAGTACAAACACTTTTAAAGTGGAGACAAATAAACGTCCCACCATTGATGAGTTTATGCAAATAAGTGACAAGGTGAAACTACTGTAGTTAAATGGCCTTCTCCGTGAGTAACACCAGTTTTGCAATGGAAACAATGAAAGCCTGGGTTTTCCGTAGTTTTTGAAACATTCAAGACTCTCGACAAGAAATTAATGGACTGTTGTCTTGGCTTAACAATGACGCCATAGTTGTTGAAACGTCCTTAGTATAATTTAACCTTGTTGTGATAATAACATCAGTTTCATTTCACACGTTTATTTATGTAAACTGTTAGTTAAAATAAGTTATTTGTAGTAGGTTTTGTCAATTTACTGATTAAACTTTTCAACTTATTAAATCAAATTAATACGCTAATTTGTTTGTTAATAATTGAATTACCAAATAAAGTAAAAATTTTCCAGTAAATGAACGTAGTCACAGTGAACAAAAACACATGAATTTGACAATGGACTTTAATTTGTTTGCTAACGAGCAAGGCCAGATCTAACTTGTCCGCCGTTTGTAAAATAATGAAATAAAATTTATGTTATAAAAAAATGTGTTGATGATAAATAAAGAATTTAGGTTTTTGACAAAAATTTATTAGCACCAGATGTGGTAAAACATTTAATAAAAATAAAAGTAATTTAGAAAAGTTACAAACTAAAGACATTTTTAAAAGTTATTACAAAAATACTGTTTAAACTATTATTACATTGTTTAAGTTGGTTAACACAAACATTTAAGTAAAATAATTACAAAAAACAAAGTTAAAGCTTTTAACTCTATTTATAAATAATGAATGTGCGTGCATGCTATAAAGAACTATAGGGCGTGTGCGCGTGTTTGCGTGAGCGTTCGTGTGTGTGTCTATGAACACGTTTCTCTTTGTAACTAGCTGCAGGTTGCACATAAAAAATCGTTAAAATTCTCTAAAAAACTCTAATAATATATCAGTCTAAGTCAGTTTCTATGTTGACTATATATAGCGCTTACCACGTAACCGTGCACTTGGCCTTGCGAGATTTCGCGTGTACTACCACTTCTTAAATCATGTTACATATTCAGAATGTTCTATGTATCAACAGCATCTGCAGCTGATATGTCTGTATATATTTCAAGATTGTTTGTTATTTCATGCCGAAGCTATTTAATCATCAAATTTATCTAATATCGACCGTCTCATGCAAGTCTGTGGTTTGAGAGTCCTTATCATGTTTGTAGGAA
Source organism: Prosapia bicincta (assembly GCA_036971475.1). NCBI lineage: Eukaryota > Metazoa > Arthropoda > Insecta > Hemiptera > Cercopidae > Prosapia > Prosapia bicincta. Next base: position 69,932,796 of record JBAIZL010000002.1, on the reverse strand, counting down.
AGTATTTATAATATAGTTGGATTTTAAGCAGAATAGGAAAGGGTCTCTGGCGGAGTAGATGCTGTGTTGTCAGTCTGAAGTTGATATAGCGAGCGACGAACGGAAGTTTAACTAGAACTGGCAACAAGGCTCACCGACCCGGTACGAAGTGGATTTCCCATTCGCCCAGACACCCCTCTAGCAGATTTCACTTTTGTAAAGTCTTATTCTGTTTTAAATTAAACTATAATTCTATCTATAACTCTATCTCCCGTCTTGCCTACTGCGATCTCTCAAGGTCAAGTGCATAGTTACGGGGTCCGCGCTATAACCCCATAATAGAAAAAAAATTAATGTTATGTTGTAATGTATTTATTTTAATATTACTTTAAAATATTATTAGTATTTAAATTATTAACTATAACAACCTTCTACTAATTATTTAATTATACTGCCTTAGTTAAAATGTTTGGTGTTTTTGTTTAATCCTCATTCGATTTGTTTTTTCCCTCTCTCCCTACCTACCTTAATTTCTGTATCCTTCCCTCTCCATCTCTTTCATCCTGTTACTACTTCCCTATCTCTAACTACCACCCTCTCTCTCTCTCTCTCTCTCTCTCTCTCTCTCTCTCTCTCTCTCTCTCTCTCTCAATTTCATGTAATATATTTACTCTTATAGAATTTATAAAACAAGTAGACATAGGCACGAACAACCTCAGGTATGTTTTGTAACTGCCTTCTATTATGAATTTGAATTGGTTTATTTTAAGATGAAAATGAGGTACTTCCTGGCAAGATCGTCAATAGGGCATATTCCATAGAATTAAGTTAGATATGAACTTTAGTTGGAAGTGCGCGAGTGAACAGTCATAACTTGTGCGGGAAGGATAGTTTTCTTAAAGTAACATGTTATCCATCTGGAATATAATATTCTTACCCACGGATAGAGAAATGGCTTTTAGAAATTGAAAATCTACTAGTAGATTAATTTTAGTAAAGGTATAATTTAAAATAACTTCCAACTTTTTCAAAATTTATACAGTACTTTAAAAACCGAAAAATTATATTTTTTAAGAAATATTTCAAAACATTTCTTGTATCTTGAATTTGTATTTCTAAAATACGTAAAATTAGTTTTAACAAGGAAATGATCGTGTATTGTGATTAATCGGAAATATTATGCGTCAACATTCACGGCTGGTTTTTAACAATTCTGCCCGCATGTTAGGTTTGGCAATGCAACAATGTACAATAAAATTTTCCGTGCCACATTAAATACACTGTGGGATGGGAAATTTCGCTTTCTCACAACGTCGCCTCTGTACTCACCGAAATTAGAACCATCGACTTGGGAAAGTCGCACAGTAACTCGGCGCCCGTCGGTAGAATGCGGTAGCGTCCACTCCCAGTACGCACTCTTGCCGGCCGGCCGTGGATTTGTTCGTTGTAGGTTGCCCATCTGAAAAAAAAAACAATGCTCTCATTTTGGTATTGTTTTTGACGCGAAAAGTGCGTTACTTTTGAAACTGCTCTGTGTGAAAAAATGGAGGATAGTATGCATAATTAAGAGGCTGGTAGTTGTTTGAGATAGAAAATCATCATCGATTATGTGATCAGCGTTTCGTCTCTAAAATCAGGGTGCTTAACCACTAAACCATTAAATGCTTTAGAAGCAAATAATTTGAAAGAATATTATTTTTGTTGCGATATGGAATTTTATTTTTATTCTTGATTATTTCTAATTTCTATTAGTACTTTATTAATCTCTAAAGCCAAGCTCGAAGCCGCTTAATTAGCCGATGAAAGGACCTGAGAAAATGTGGCGTCTTATTAAGGGTGGTTGTAGCTCTGGTGAGCGAAAGTGGCATCGAACGGAGTTGTACTAGTTTTACTGGCGGAGAGAGAAGTTTGCTTTTAGTGAAAATCATTGGATTGAATTTATTTACAAAAAGGAAATAACGAGCGGAATCTGGAGGAAGATCTAACACAGAAAGTAAAAAGTGGGAGAAACAAGACAATATAATTATCTATCAGCCATATTTCGACGACAAAAAACTTGAAAAAGTAAAGAAAACAATTTAAATATGTACTATAAAATAATTAATCCATAAAAAATGCATAAACAAAATACTTTGTGTTGTGATAAAAGATGGCCGTGAAAGTGAAGCAAACAAAATTATTTGTAAAAAGAGTTCGAAGAAAATAAACTACAATGAGAGAAGGGAAGAAAGCTGAAGGCTAGGAAATGGTTAAGACTAAGTATTAATTAACTAAAAGACTAAACTTCTAAAATTGTACGACTTCCTTTTATGACTATTTCAACCAACAATATAGAGTATAAAGTTTGGAATAAAACAATAACTAGTTTTATAATATTGCTCAAAGTTTCTATTCCAAACGGAAATCTTCTCCAGGGGCTTAACATTTATTTATAATATTATATATATCAAAGCACACATAAATTCTTATATTAAGAAAAACAATCATCACAATTTACAAAAAAACATTGATATTAAATCATAAAATAAAACCAACACCACAATAAAAGGTAAACACCATTATACTAACATTTTAACGTACGACCTATCGCGAATATTATAACAAATATATTATATTTCCGAAAAAGGCCGTTACAGATAACTTCATTTAAATATTATTTAACCATAACCTCATAATGACCTCTAAGTGAAAACTAACGCGGTTGTAGCATTGTCCACTTTGTTTGACTTTCGTAAATCTTCGGAACCATTCGGTTATGCGGCTAAAGAAGTTTCAACTTCTACTCGTATCAGGTGCGCAAACAAGAACAGCTTCATTTCGACAGCTACGCTATCAAGAACGGATTTGCCTAAACTAATTATGCTAAAACTGGGTTTTAATATTACACGCTTTGTACTACTTAACATTGTTTATAGCATTATAAGACGATAAGATCTTTTGGAATCACCTTTAACTTCACGGATCATTGCCGAGATTATCTCAGTGTATTTTTTAGTTCGTAGATAAACAAAATTTTAAAGACGTAATTCCTTGTAACGTTTCGCCTTATTTTATGCACGATTTATACACCGCTGTTGTACTAATTGCATCTGGCGCCTACCAACCGGAAGCACACGTTAGGAAATGTTGCAAACAATAAATAATGGATGTGTTTGAGTAAAATATAAAGCACTGATTAAATTACAGGCATTGTACTTGGTTCCTATAAAATGTCCACCATCCGCAACTCCCTCACTTGTTTATGTCAGATTCCTTCCAGCATAGCTCTTCAGTAGATCCGAGAGCTCACTTTAGGGATCTGGCAAACTCAGTCGGACCCCTCCTATTTTCCGTCCTCGACCCAAAGTCCTTCACGATCCTCCATAACACCTCTGTAACTCACACTTCCCCTACTAGCCGTCTACCTCTCGTTTCCTAGAATAGGTTAGATTTAACTTTGTTTATAGTAAGTTTTAACCCTGTGTAATAGTTTTTAGGTTCACATAAGTTTGTAAATGTAACCTAGGTTTGTTTGTACCAAAATTATCCCATGTATTAAGTGTTTGCTAGTATCATGTACCCAGTTAAGTTAGATAAGTTAAGTTTAGTCCTTACGCTCTTCATACAAAAACTGTAAATTCATTCTAACCTTTAAGCAAAATTACATATATATTCTAACCGTGCTACACACTTGTATTGATACACGTAAAAAGACAAAATGTCACTAAAAAAAAGGAGAGTCAGTCAACCAGTCCACAAGTTTAAAATAAACGTAGTCCTCCAGCATAAAAACCTCAGTACTGTCCCACTCAGAAAAACGTCCTGCCTCGCAGATACCCCTCCTACAGCCAGCCCCTACCAAAAGCCCTGTTCCCACATTCCTACCCGCACCCTGTGACGCGTGACAGACGCTGCATAACCTCGGGGGCCACCGAACCCCCTCCTTCTCTGACTGACTGACAGCCACTGGAAAAACTACGGGAATAGTAAAAGCAGTGTCGAAATAGAAATAGTTTCAAATATTTAAGTTCAGTGCAAAATAGTTTTTGGAACTAATAATTTCGGATAAGTAATATTAAAAAGAATTACGAACTTACTCTGCTGACGCCGGCGCCGTTTCATTGACGGAGCCGTAACCTGAGTAGCAAGTTGGTTAGGGTTCGTCGAAACGCGCCAACAAGTAACTTTCATTATCCTTCTTTAGCATTGTTTTTTGACACCGGAAAGTAGCGAGAGGGTATCAACTTAGATACGGGAGTTGTTGTTGTGGGGGCACCTTCAGGACCGTCGAGGGGGGACATGTAGATTACAGCTGCCTGTATGAAATGCAGCTCGCTATTGTCTTCCTGCCCGCATACGGAGACCTAAAAGCTATAATTATTTATTTATCGAACACCGGAACAATTGATAAATTAAACAGCATGAACACGTGGCTTTCTTACAAGCTCCAACTGTTCTAAGCGTATGTATGGGCGCTAAAAATCGGGTTAATTTATTTAAATATTTCCACATTACAAAATAATGTTGGCTACAACTCCATTTATGATTTTACGTATTATTACTAAATACTAAAATAATAATCAGGTTAGAGAACAAGAAAAACCATGACTTTAAAGTATTTAAAAACAACACTGATGATGCTAACAAAGCTAGGAATGGTTGACAATAGTAACAAGAAGTACCTAGAATAATTAAGTCAAGCATAATTAAGCAATACTTAGCGGTAAGTAAGAGAATAACATTATTTAACTTCAATCTCACACATTTTTAATTTATTTAAAATTAATGTTTACCATATATTATAATAAAAAGAATATTTATAGTTTGAGAAAATGTGTTTAAAGTATTATTACAATGAGAAACGCAATGTATTGTATCTGAAGATTATGTAATTATTCAGTTATTCTGAAAATTAGGGGTTTTGTAAAGTGCAAAATTTAAAAGTTGTGCCGGTATTCAGTTTTTGCAATTCTATGTTTGAGAATATTTTTTAAAGATTATTTTTTGAGAATTTTTTTTTTATATTTCATATAAAAGTAAAAGTTATTTTTTACTTTTTTTTATATTTTAAAATTTTCTAGGCCGAAAAAAGGAGTAAATTAAAAAATCGGGAAAAAATAAAGGGTATATCTTTAGGTGTAGGGGACCAACCAAGAAGATTCCCCAAAAAGATAATTGGCATCAAACTTCTAAACACGCTGACCTTAGCTTGGGGATAAAGGTGGTAAATAATAAACAAACAAATTTTAAGTCAAACTCGCCATTGGTTATACTATATGGATATTCATTCCAAACGCATTTTGTGATTTTTATGTCGTCATTACCAGTGCTACGCTTTTTTCGCTAAAATAATCCTCATTGTTATTTTAGCATTGGGATTTTGGGTAAAATTTATGATGAAGTCGAAAAATTTATCGAAATGCGTTAGCTATGAATATGCATATTCTGAGATAAAAAAGCGTCCTGTTATTATTTAGAAACTAAAAGAAGCTTTAGGGGTAAATATAACGGGCCATTGGCGAGTGGGGGCAAAAATGGGAAAAAATATTCTTCCACGAGTTTGACGGAAGATTAAAACTTTGGCGGAATAGAGGGCAATATTGAAGAACTTACAATAATTTTGAGTTGTTATCTTTGGGTTTAGATTTGCCACAGTTAAGTTGATAAAAAATCCAGCTTCACAGAGTTATACCTTCAATTAACACTAAGTACTTTTAAATCGTAAAGAAAATTGTATTGTTTTAAACTAATGTTGCGTACTTTATTATATCGTAACTAAAGTTTAAGCAATTTTAATCCTAATGTTTTCGTCACTCTAGGTAAAAACAATTTCGCTCAAGCACGCACGCAGGCATATTCGTATAGGAAATATACGTCAAGTAACGTTTTAGCGAATGTTAACCCAGCTCACATGGTGTTGTAAATAAGTTGATTTAATATTCGTAAGTTAAAGTTTCAGGTGGATTTTCGAAAGAACGAGTATGAGACTTTTTTTAGTGGGCTCCAGCCTGATTCACCTGTTACACGAGAGATCAATAATGTCAAAGGTGTCCAGTGTTGTGGCAAAACATGACTCTATGGCTGAATCACTTGTGGATAAAACCGAAACAAAATGTGTTTAAATAAAGTTAAAGATACCAAACAAAGGTCGTTATGTTAGCTGGATTAGCAGACACTTCCCGCTTCTTGTACCTTAAAAAGAAACGTGTAACTAGAAACGTATTCTGTGCCACAAGATATCGTCTCAAAACATTTTATTTGTATCTCAAAATAAAAAAGTCGCAGAACTTCCAAACAATGACTTTAGTAATTCTAGATCAAATTAAAAAAGAAATGAACGATAACAAAAAACTCTGTTAATTGTTCGGCGGCAAATGGGTTGGACAAAATGAAACCTCAAATTTGAAAGACTTCCTAAACGTAAGAGGGGACGAACTTATAAATGTATGTAAAAATTATGTTGAAGAAATGTATCTGTTGTGGAATAGGTGTTGGGTGTTGTTTATTGCAGTGCGCTTGAGCGCGTGTTGGGGTGGAGTATGGTTTGAGCTTGTGTTGTCAGTAGTGCTACGTTACATCGGGTTATCGCGAGTCACACCCACCTTGGCAGGTGCAGCTAATTTGAACACGCTGTGGACCCTGGAGATAATGAAGAGTAATGTATTAAGACCCATTAGACCTATATACAAACATTTTATACTAATATTTAAACACAATAATGAGAGAAATATTAATTACAGTTTAGTCCATAGAGATATTTGATTTCGTATGGATGTATTTGTGTCAGGAATATGTGAAGGTTTATCTGTCCAAATAAACAGATACGCTGAGACAGGGCGAAACACATTGTAAAGCTAGTGCGGGAGAGATATAACTGATAAATGCAAGAAATACTATTCTACACAGAATTTTAGGTAAACAGCTGATGTCAGAGTGGTTATTTTGCGTGGAAAACTATTAGAGTTAAATAATGTTTTAATACCATATAGTTAACAATTTCCTTTTTAAAATTAAAGTTTTAAAAATTTGCCGAATCTTAGCCCTTATTATCTACTCTGACTCTAACTGTACATATAAATGGTTTGATATATTATATAAGGGTTGAATATATATATATATATATATATATATATATATATATATATATATATATATGATGAATTGTTACTATCTGGAGTACATCCGTTCATTCTGCAGTCCATGAATTCGCAGTTCCGACGTTTCGCTAGAATCTCATCCAGCATTGACGAGGTGAACCCAACAACAGTAGAAGAGCGCAGATAGCTCGGCTCCTATATATAGAGGAATGAAGCCACGCCCATTGATGCCAATACACACACTGACGTCAATCCACACACACCTGATCCAAACAATTACTCACATTCCTTTGCCTTTGTTCACCTTTCTGCCGATAAAATCTATCGATGACACACTTCCAAACTGCGGGCAAATTCAAAGTATCATCGCGTTTGTTAAGACTCCCTTGCTTCTCTATTTCGATAGCTTCACGAATAATTCTAGTCCTGTAGTTTTCCACTTGAGCAATCTGTCGGCAAGATTGGAAATCAATGGTATGCCCTGTATCGCAGTGGTGCCTGTACAGAGCCGACGTTTTCTGTTTGCTTTTAAGGCCCAGTTTGTGCTCCTCAAGCCTAGCTGAGATACGTCTGTTCGTTTGGCCAATGTACGATTTCTTACAAACTCCACAAGAAACGCTGTAAACACCATGGTTTTCCAAGAAGATCTTATCTTTGGCGTTACCAAAAACCTTGTCGATGGTGAGGTAAGGTTTGTAAACGGAACGTAAAGCATGCCTCCTAAAGAGTCTGCCAATCCTGTCAGTAGTTTCTTTAATAAAGGGCAGAATAACAGTACCAGCTTTCTCAGTCTCTTTTTCATCCACGTCAACAGGAAGGGCACTTTGGCGGTGTAACGCTTTATTAATGGCATATTCCTTATAGCCATTGCTTCTAAGCACCTCTCTCATAGTAATAAGTTCTTGGTCCCTCAAATCGATGTCTGTTAACTTGTGAGACCGAGAGAAGAGCGTGTCGGCGACAGCCTGGATCTGAGATGGGTGGTGATGTGACTCAGCGTTAAGATATCTATTGGTATGAGTCGGTTTTCTGTAGACCGAATGGTGAACACAACCATTCTGACCCTTCCTAACCAAGACGTCCAGAAACGGCAAGCAGCCATCACTCTCCAGTTCCAAAGTGAAAAATATCCTGGAGTGGCGAGCGTTGAGGTACGTAAGGAACTTATCAAGTTCTGTGCCACCATGTTGCCAAATCATAAAGACGTCATCCACATAACGAAACCAAGCTTTAGGCCTAAGAAAAGCATCATTCAGGGCGTCTTGCTTAAAGAACGTCATAAAAATATTGGCTACAGCTGGAGAAAGTGAAGATCCCATAGGGGCACCATCAAGTTGCCTGTAAAACTGTTCATTAAACAAAAAGTAAGTGTTTTTGAGACAGTGCCTAGCCAGATCCAAGACATGCGGAGGGAGCTCTTCAAAAATAGACATCCTCTGAAGCACTTCATCAATAGGAACGCTGGGGAACAATGACTTGACATCCAAGCTAGCCATTATGTCACTTTCTTCAACTTGGATTCCTTGCAGCACTTGGACAAAATGTTCAGAGTTCTTGATATAGGAATCAGCCTTCTGAACCAATGGCTGCATAAGTTTAGCCAAATATTTCTCCAGCTTCTGAAGAGGAGAATTAATAGCACTCACTATAGGTCTCATAGGAGTGCCCGGTTTATGGATTTTAGGTAAACCATATAACTTAGGACATCTACTAGACTTTTCTCGAGGAATTATCCTGGATTGAGTTTCCTCATCGATAGGAGTCTGTTTAATAATCCGCCTGGTAGTCTTTTCCAAGTAGGTGGTCGGATCGTTCTTAACAACTTTGTAATTTTCATCATTAATTATCTCCTTCATCTTGTCTATATAATCTGAAGTATTTAAAACAACAGTAGCGTTGCCCTTATCAGCCGGCAGTATAGTAATGTCTCCATTATTTTTTAGTTTGAAAAGGGCTCTCTTTTCTCCAGGGTTGAGATTAGGTTTAGGAATTCTGCTAGTACGTAAAATACTAGCAACCTCCTGACGAATCTCTTCAGTTTTATCCATGTAGGCGATAGATGTTTCAACCTCAGATATTATTTCCTCTAAAGGAAGCCTGGTAGGAGCAATGGCAAAATTAATGGTATATATATATATATATATATATATATATATATATATATATATATAACAATTTACAAATACAAGAATTATCTATTGAATTTACAATTCAAAGCTTTTCGTTGGCAAACAGTATCAACATCCTCAGGAATACTAGAAATTTAACACCAACCATACATTTTTCCACAATACATAATATATATATTATCTTCCATTGTATTTCCTTGAACAATACTAGAGTCACGCCCGTATGGATTCTTGTGCCTCGAGCAGTAGTTCTACTTAATACCAGTCTCGCCTGTAGAAACACGATTTATCCTGCGTAAGAGTTGTTTGTGATAAATTAAAATTTTGTTTTGTGAAAATTACAAACATATTGTAATCCGTACAACATTAACTCGTACAGAATTCGCTTAGAACCATTATGCAACCCGCATTACTGCGCAGCGTGGCAGCTACATATCTGTAAGGTAGATTTATTGTTATACAATTACTTAATTTGTGTTGATACTTTTTTGCAGGCAATTGTGTAATTTTCTATTATTAAGCCTAAAGTGCGAATAAAAAATTATAGATGTCGAATGAAATATTTTTTTTATATAGAAACTGATATATTTTATTCAAAGTTTTAATTAATTTGGTTTTTGCTTGACGTTTATTGCATATTAGTTTACTGCTTGCACTTGATAATTCTATTTTCATTGTAAAAACACATATTGAAGAATGCTATTTCGAAGTGACTAGCACTTCAAGCTATACTTTACAAATAATTCTATTTTCATTGTAAATACACATATTGAAGGATGCTATTTCGAAGTAATTAGCACTTAAAACTATACTTTACAAGTAATTCTATTTTCATTGTAAATACACATATTGAAGGATGCTATTTCTAAATGATTAGCACTTCAAGCTATACTTTACAAGTAATTCTATTTTCATTGTAAATACACATATTGAAGGATGCTATTTCGAAGTGACTAGCACTTCAAGCTATACTTTACAAGTAATTCTATTTTCATTGTAAATACACATATTGAAGGATGCTATTTCTAAATGATTAGCACTTCAAGCTATACTTTACAAGTAATTCTATTTTCATTGTAAATACACATATTGAAGGATGCTATTTCTAAATGATTAGCACTTCAAGCTATACTTTACAAGTAATTCTATTTTCATTGTAAATACACATATTGAAGGATGCTATTTCTAAATGATTAGCACTTCAAGCTATACTTTACAAGTAATTCTATTTTCATTGTAAATACACATATTGAAGGATGCTATTTCTAAATGATTAGCACTTCAAGCTATACTTTACAAGTAATTCTATTTTCATTGTAAATACACATATTGAAGGATGCTATTTCTAAATGATTAGCACTTCAAGCTATACTTTACAAGTAATTCTATTTTCATTGTAAATACACATATTGAAGGATGCTATTTCTAAATGATTAGCACTTCAAGCTATACTTTACAAGTAATTCTATTTTCATTGTAAATACACATATTGAAGGATGCTATTTCTAAATGATTAGCACTTCAAGCTATACTTTACAAGTAATTCTATTTTCATTGTAAATACACATATTGAAGGATGCTATTTCTAAATGATTAGCACTTCAAGCTATACTTTACAAGTAATTCTATTTTCATTGTAAATACACATATTGAAGGATGCTATTTCGAAGTGACTAGCACTTCAAGCTATACTTTACAAGTAATTCTATTTTCATTGTAAATACACTTATTGAAGGATGCTATTTCTAAATGATTAGCACTTCAAGCTATACTTTACAAGTAATTCTATTTTCATTGTAAATACACATATTGAAGGATGCTATTTCGAAGTGACTAGCACTTCAAGCTATACTTTACAAGTAATTCTATTTTCATTGTAAATACACATATTGAAGGATGCTATTTCGAAGTGACTAGCACTTCAAGCTATACTTTACAAGTAATTCTATTTTCATTGTAAATACACATATTGAAGGATGCTATTTCGAAGTGACTAGCACTTCAAGCTATACTTTACAAGTAATTCTATTTTCATTGTAAATACACATATTGAAGGATGCTATTTCTAAATGATTAGCACTTCAAGCTATACTTTACAAGTAATTCTATTTTCATTGTAAATACACATATTGAAGGATGCTATTTCGAAGTGACTAGCACTTCAAGCTATACTTTACAAGTAATTCTATTTTCATTGTAAATACACATATTGAAGGATGCTATTTCGAAGTGACTAGCACTTCAAGCTATCCTTTACAAGTAATTCTATTTTCATTGTAAATACACATATTGAAGGATGCTAATTCGAAGTGACTAGCACTTCAAGCTATCCTTTACAAGTAATTCTATTTTCATTGTAAATACAAATATTGAAGGATGCTATTTCTAAATGATTAGCACTTCAAGCTATACTTTACAAGTAATTCTATTTTCATTGTAAATACACATATTGAAGGATGCTATTTCGAAGTGACTAGCACTTCAAGCAATCCTTTACAAGTAATTCTATTTTCATTGTAAATACACATATTGAAGGATGCTATTTCGAAGTGACTAGCACTTCAAGCTATCCTTTACAAGTAATTCTATTTTCATTGTAAATACACATATTGAAGGATGCTATTTCGAAGTGACTAGCACTTCAAGCTATCCTTTACAAGTAATTCTATTTTCATTGTAAATACACATATTGAAGGATGCTATTTCTAAATGATTAGCACTTCAAGCTATACTTTACAAGTAATTCTATTTTCATTGTAAATACACATATTGAAGGATGCTATTTCTAAATGATTAGCACTTCAAGCTATACTTTACAAGTAATTCTATTTTCATTGTAAATACACATATTGAAGGATGCTATTTCTAAATGATTAGCACTTCAAGCTATACTTTACAAGTAATTCTATTTTCATTGTAAATACACATATTGAAGGATGCTATTTCTAAATGATTAGCACTTCAAGCTATACTTTACAAGTAATTCTATTTTCATTGTAAATACACATATTGAAGGATGCTATTTCTAAATGATTAGCACTTCAAGCTATACTTTACAAGTAATTCTATTTTCATTGTAAATACACATATTGAAGGATGCTATTTCTAAATGATTAGCACTTCAAGCTATACTTTACAAGTAATTCTATTTTCATTGTAAATACACATATTGAAGGATGCTATTTCTAAATGATTAGCACTTCAAGCTATACTTTACAAGTAATTCTATTTTCATTGTAAATACACATATTGAAGGATGCTATTTCTAAATGATTAGCACTTCAAGCTATACTTTACAAGTAATTCTATTTTCATTGTAAATACACATATTGAAGGATGCTATTTCGAAGTGACTAGCACTTCAAGCTATACTTTACAAGTAATTCTATTTTCATTGTAAATACACATATTGAAGGATGCTATTTCTAAATGATTAGCACTTCAAGCTATACTTTACAAGTAATTCTATTTTCATTGTAAATACACATATTGAAGGATGCTATTTCTAAATGATTAGCACTTCAAGCTATACTTTACAAGTAATTCTATTTTCATTGTAAATACACATATTGAAGGATGCTATTTCTAAATGATTAGCACTTCAAGCTATACTTTACAAGTAATTCTATTTTCATTGTAAATACACATTTTGAAGGATGCTATTTCTAAATGATTAGCACTTCAAGCTATACTTTACAAGTAATTCTATTTTCATTGTAAATACACATATTGAAGGATGCTATTTCGAAGTGACTAGCACTTCAAGCTATACTTTACAAGTAATTCTATTTTCATTGTAAATACACATATTGAAGGATGCTATTTCTAAATGATTAGCACTTCAAGCTATACTTTACAAGTAATCCTATTTTCATTGTAAATACACATATTGAAGGATGCTATTTCTAAATGATTAGCACTTCAAGCTATACTTTACAAGTAATTCTATTTTCATTGTAAATACACATATTGAAGGATGCTATTTCTAAATGAATAGCAGTTCAAGCTATACTTTACAAGTAATTCTATTTTCATTGTAAATACACATATTGAAGGATGCTATTTCTAAATGATTAGCACTTCAAGCTATACTTTACAAGTAATTCTATTTTCATTGTAAATACACATATTGAAGGATGCTATTTCGAAGTGACTAGCACTTCAAGCTATACTTTACAAGTAATTCTATTTTCATTGTAAATACACATATTGAAGGATGCTATTTCTAAATGATTAGCACTTCAAGCTATACTTTACAAGTAATTCTATTTTCATTGTAAATACACATATTGAAGGATGCTATTTCTAAATGATTAGCACTTCAAGCTATACTTTACAAGTAATTCTATTTTCATTGTAAATACACATATTGAAGGATGCTATTTCGAAGTGACTAGCACTCCAAGCTATACTTTACAAGTAATTCTATTTTCATTGTAAATACACATATTGAAGGATGCTATTTCTAAATGATTAGCACTTCAAGCTATACTTTACAAGTAATTCTATTTTCATTGTAAATACACATATTGAAGGATGCTATTTCTAAATGATTAGCACTTCAAGCTATACTTTACAAGTAATTCTATTTTCATTGTAAATACACATATTGAAGGATGCAATTTCTAAATGATTAGCACTTCAAGCTATACTTTACAAGTAATTCTATTTTCATTGTAAATACACATATTGAAGGATGCTATTTCTAAATGATTAGCACTTCAAGCTATACTTTACAAGTAATTCTATTTTCATTGTAAATACACATATTGAAGGATGCTATTTCTAAATGATTAGCACTTCAAGCTATACTTTACAAGTAATTCTATTTTCATTGTAAATACACATATTGAAGGATGCTATTTCTAAATGATTAGCACTTCAAGCTATACTTTACAAGTAATTCTATTTTCATTGTAAATACACATATTGAAGGATGCTATTTCGAAGTGACTAGCACTTCAAGCTATACTTTACAAGTAATTCTATTTTCATTGTAAATACACATATTGAGGGATGCTATTTCGAAGTGACTAGCACTTCAAGCTATACTTTACAAGTAATTCTATTTTCATTGTAAATACACATATTGAAGGATGCTATTTCGAAGTGACTAGCACTTCAAGCTATACTTTACAAGTAATTCTATTTTCATTGTAAATACACATATTGAAGGATGCTATTTCTAAATGATTAGCACTTCAAGCTATACTTTACAAGTAATTCTATTTTCATTGTAAATACACATATTGAAGGATGCTATTTCTAAATGATTAGCACTTCAAGCTATACTTTACAAGTAATTCTATTTTCATTGTAAATACACATATTGAAGGATGCTATTTCGAAGTGACTAGCACTTCAAGCTATACTTTACAAGTAATTCTATTTTCATTGTAAATACACATATTGAAGGATGCTATTTCTAAATGATTAGCACTTCAAGCTATACTTTACAAGTAATTCTATTTTCATTGTAAATACACATATTGAAGGATGCTATTTCTAAATGATTAGCACTTCAAGCTATACTTTACAAGTAATTCTATTTTCATTGTAAATACACATATTGAAGGATGCTATTTCGAAGTGACTAGCACTTCAAGCTATACTTTACAAGTAATTCTATTTTCATTGTAAATACACATATTGAAGGATGCTATTTCTAAATGATTAGCACTTCAAGCTATACTTTACAAGTAATTCTATTTTCATTGTAAATACACATATTGAAGGATGCTATTTCTAAATGATTAGCACTTCAAGCTATACTTTACAAGTAATTCTATTTTCATTGTAAATACACATATTGAAGGATGCTATTTCTAAATGATTAGCACTTCAAGCTATACTTTACAAGTAATTCTATTTTCATTGTAAATACACATATTGAAGGATGCTATTTCTAAATGATTAGCACTTCACGCTATACTTTACAAATAATTCTATTTTCATTGTAAATACACATATTGAAGGATGCTATTTCTAAATGATTAGCACTTCAAGCTATACTTTACAAGTAATTCTATTTTCATTGTAAATACACATATTGAAGGATGCTATTTCTAAATGATTAGCATTTCAAGCTATACTTTACAAGTAATTCTATTTTCATTGTAAATACACATATTGAAGGATGCTATTTCTAAATGATTAGCACTTCAAGCTATACTTTACAAATAATTCTATTTTCATTGTAAATACACATATTGAAGGATGCTATTTCTAAATGATTAGCACTTCAAGCTATACTTTACAAGTAATTCTATTTTCATTGTAAATACACATATTGAAGGATGCTATTTCTAAATGATTAGCACTTCAAGCTATACTTTACAAGTAATTCTATTTTCATTGTAAATACACATATTGAAGGATGCTATTTCTAAATGATTAGCACTTCAAGCTATACTTTACAAGTAATTCTATTTTCATTGTAAATACACATATTGAAGGATGCTATTTCTAAATGATTAGCACTTCAAGCTATACTTTACAAGTAATTCTATTTTCATTGTAAATACACATATTGAAGGATGCTATTTCTAAATGATTAGCACTTCAAGCTATACTTTACAAGTAATTCTATTTTCATTGTAAATACACATATTGAAGGATGCTATTTCTAAATGATTAGCACTTCAAGCTATACTTTACAAGTAATTCTATTTTCATTGTAAATACACATATTGAAGGATGCTATTTCGAAGTGACTAGCACTTCAAGCTATACTTTACAAGTAATTCTATTTTCATTGTAAATACACATATTGAAGGATGCTATTTCGAAGTGACTAGCACTTCAAGCTATACTTTACAAGTAATTCTATTTTCATTGTAAATACACATATTGAAGGATGCTATTTCGAAGTGACTAGCACTTCAAGCTATACTTTACAAGTAATTCTATTTTCATTGTAAATACACATATTGAAGGATGCTATTTCTAAATGATTAGCACTTCAAGCTATACTTTACAAGTAATTCTTTTTTCATTGTAAATACACATATTGAAGGATGCTATTTCTAAATGATTAGCACTTCAAGCTATACTTTACAAGTAATTCTATTTTCATTGTAAATACACATATTGAAGGATGCTATTTCGAAGTGACTAGCACTTCAAGCTATACTTTACAAGTAATTCTATTTTCATTGTAAATACACATATTGAAGGATGCTATATCTAAATGATTAGCACTTCAAGCTATACTTTACAAGTAATTCTATTTTCATTGTAAATACACATATTGAAGGATGCTATTTCGAAGTGACTAGCACTTCAAGCTATACTTTACAAGTAATTCTATTTTCATTGTAAATACACATATTGAAGGATGCTATTTCTAAATGATTAGCACTTCAAGCTATACTTTACAAGTAATTCTATTTTCATTGTAAATACACATATTGAAGGATGCTATTTCTAAATGATTAGCACTTCAAGCTATACTTTACAAGTAATTCTATTTTCATTGTAAATACACATATTGAAGGATGCTATTTCTAAATGATTAGCACTTCAAGCTATACTTTACAAGTAATTCTATTTTCATTGTAAATACACATATTGAAGGATGCTATTTCTAAATGATTAGCACTTCACGCTATACTTTACAAATAATTCTATTTTCATTGTAAATACACATATTGAAGGATGCTATTTCTAAATGATTAGCACTTCAAGCTATACTTTACAAGTAATTCTATTTTCATTGTAAATACACATATTGAAGGATGCTATTTCTAAATGATTAGCATTTCAAGCTATACTTTACAAGTAATTCTATTTTCATTGTAAATACACATATTGAAGGATGCTATTTCTAAATGATTAGCACTTCAAGCTATACTTTACAAATAATTCTATTTTCATTGTAAATACACATATTGAAGGATGCTATTTCTAAATGATTAGCACTTCAAGCTATACTTTACAAGTAATTCTATTTTCATTGTAAATACACATATTGAAGGATGCTATTTCTAAATGATTAGCACTTCAAGCTATACTTTACAAGTAATTCTATTTTCATTGTAAATACACATATTGAAGGATGCTATTTCTAAATGATTAGCACTTCAAGCTATACTTTACAAGTAATTCTATTTTCATTGTAAATACACATATTGAAGGATGCTATTTCTAAATGATTAGCACTTCAAGCTATACTTTACAAGTAATTCTATTTTCATTGTAAATACACATATTGAAGGATGCTATTTCTAAATGATTAGCACTTCAAGCTATACTTTACAAGTAATTCTATTTTCATTGTAAATACACATATTGAAGGATGCTATTTCTAAATGATTAGCACTTCAAGCTATACTTTACAAGTAATTCTATTTTCATTGTAAATACACATATTGAAGGATGCTATTTCGAAGTGACTAGCACTTCAAGCTATACTTTACAAGTAATTCTATTTTCATTGTAAATACACATATTGAAGGATGCTATTTCTAAATGATTAGCACTTCAAGCTATACTTTACAAGTAATTCTATTTTCATTGTAAATACACATATTGAAGGATGCTATTTCTAAATGATTAGCACTTCAAGCTATACTTTACAAGTAATTCTATTTTCATTGTAAATACACATATTGAAGGATGCTATTTCTAAATGATTAGCACTTCAAGCTATACTTTACAAGTAATTCTATTTTCATTGTAAATACACATATTGAAGGATGCTATTTCGAAGTGACTAGCACTTCAAGCTATACTTTACAAGTAATTCTATTTTCATTGTAAATACACATATTGAAGGATGCTATTTCGAAGTGACTAGCACTTCAAGCTATACTTTACAAGTAATTCTATTTTCATTGTAAATACACATATTGAAGGATGCTATTTCTAAATGATTAGCACTTCAAGCTATACTTTACAAGTAATTCTATTTTCATTGTAAATACACATATTGAAGGATGCTATTTCTAAATGATTAGCACTTCAAGCTATACTTTACAAGTAATTCTATTTTCATTGTAAATACACATATTGAAGGATGCTATTTCGAAGTGACTAGCACTTCAAGCTATACTTTACAAGTAATTCTATTTTCATTGTAAATACACATATTGAAGGATGCTATTTCTAAATGATTAGCACTTCAAGCTATACTTTACAAGTAATTCTATTTTCATTGTAAATACACATATTGAAGGATGCTATTTCTAAATGATTAGCACTTCAAGCTATACTTTACAAGTAATTCTATTTTCATTGTAAATACACATATTGAAGGATGCTATTTCGAAGTGACTAGCACTTCAAGCTATCCTTTACAAGTAATTCTACTTTCATTGTAAATACACATATTGAAGGATGCTATTTCGAAGTGACTAGCACTTCAAGCTATCCTTTACAAGTAATTCTATTTTCATTGTAAATACACATATTGAAGGATGCTATTTCTAAATGATTAGCACTTCAAGCTATACTTTACAAGTAATTCTATTTTCATTGTAAATACACATATTGAAGGATGCTATTTCTAAATGATTAGCACTTCAAGCTATACTTTACAAGTAATTCTATTTTCATTGTAAATACACATATTGAAGGATGCTATTTCTAAATGATTAGCACTTCAAGCTATACTTTACAAGTAATTCTATTTTCATTGTAAATACACATATTGAAGGATGCTATTTCTAAATGATTAGCACTTCAAGCTATACTTTACAAGTAATTCTATTTTCATTGTAAATACACATATTGAAGGATGCTATTTCTAAATGATTAGCACTTCAAGCTATACTTTACAAGTAATTCTATTTTCATTGTAAATACACATATTGAAGGATGCTATTTCTAAATGATTAGCACTTCAAGCTATACTTTACAAGTAATTCTATTTTCATTGTAAATACACATATTGAAGGATGCTATTTCGAAGTGACTAGCACTTCAAGCTATACTTTACAAGTAATTCTATTTTCATTGTAAATACACATATTGAAGGATGCTATTTCTAAATGATTAGCACTTCAAGCTATACTTTACAAGTAATTCTATTTTCATTGTAAATACACATATTGAAGGATGCTATTTCTAAATGATTAGCACTTCACGCTATACTTTACAAATAATTCTATTTTCATTGTAAATACACATATTGAAGGATGCTATTTCTAAATGATTAGCACTTCAAGCTATACTTTACAAGTAATTCTATTTTCATTGTAAATACACATATTGAAGGATGCTATTTCTAAATGATTAGCATTTCAAGCTATACTTTACAAGTAATTCTATTTTCATTGTAAATACACATATTGAAGGATGCTATTTCTAAATGATTAGCACTTCAAGCTATACTTTACAAATAATTCTATTTTCATTGTAAATACACATATTGAAGGATGCTATTTCTAAATGATTAGCACTTCAAGCTATACTTTACAAGTAATTCTATTTTCATTGTAAATACACATATTGAAGGATGCTATTTCTAAATGATTAGCACTTCAAGCTATACTTTACAAGTAATTCTATTTTCATTGTAAATACACATATTGAAGGATGCTATTTCTAAATGATTAGCACTTCAAGCTATACTTTACAAGTAATTCTATTTTCATTGTAAATACACATATTGAAGGATGCTATTACTAAATGATTAGCACTTCAAGCTATACTTTACAAGTAATTCTATTTTCATTGTAAATACACATATTGAAGGATGCTATTTCTAAATGATTAGCACTTCAAGCTATACTTTACAAGTAATTCTATTTTCATTGTAAATACACATATTGAAGGATGCTATTTCTAAATGATTAGCACTTCAAGCTATACTTTACAAGTAATTCTATTTTCATTGTAAATACACATATTGAAGGATGCTATTTCGAAGTGACTAGCACTTCAAGCTATACTTTACAAGTAATTCTATTTTCATTGTAAATACACATATTGAAGGATGCTATTTCGAAGTGACTAGCACTTCAAGCTATACTTTACAAGTAATTCTATTTTCATTGTAAATACACATATTGAAGGATGCTATTTCGAAGTGACTAGCACTTCAAGCTATACTTTACAAGTAATTCTATTTTCATTGTAAATACACATATTGAAGGATGCTATTTCTAAATGATTAGCACTTCAAGCTATACTTTACAAGTAATTCTTTTTTCATTGTAAATACATATATTGAAGGATGCTATTTCTAAATGATTAGCACTTCAAGCTATACTTTACAAGTAATTCTATTTTCATTGTAAATACACATATTGAAGGATGCTATTTCGAAGTGACTAGCACTTCAAGCTATACTTTACAAGTAATTCTATTTTCATTGTAAATACACATATTGAAGGATGCTATATCTAAATGATTAGCACTTCAAGCTATACTTTACAAGTAATTCTATTTTCATTGTAAATACACATATTGAAGGATGCTATTTCGAAGTGACTAGCACTTCAAGCTATACTTTACAAGTAATTCTATTTTCATTGTAAATACACATATTGAAGGATGCTATTTCTAAATGATTAGCACTTCAAGCTATACTTTACAAGTAATTCTATTTTCATTGTAAATACACATATTGAAGGATGCTATTTCTAAATGATTAGCACTTCAAGCTATACTTTACAAGTAATTCTATTTTCATTGTAAATACACATATTGAAGGATGCTATTTCTAAATGATTAGCACTTCAAGCTATACTTTACAAGTAATTCTATTTTCATTGTAAATACACATATTGAAGGATGCTATTTCTAAATGATTAGCACTTCACGCTATACTTTACAAATAATTCTATTTTCATTGTAAATACACATATTGAAGGATGCTATTTCTAAATGATTAGCACTTCAAGCTATACTTTACAAGTAATTCTATTTTCATTGTAAATACACATATTGAAGGATGCTATTTCTAAATGATTAGCATTTCAAGCTATACTTTACAAGTAATTCTATTTTCATTGTAAATACACATATTGAAGGATGCTATTTCTAAATGATTAGCACTTCAAGCTATACTTTACAAATAATTCTATTTTCATTGTAAATACACATATTGAAGGATGCTATTTCTAAATGATTAGCACTTCAAGCTATACTTTACAAGTAATTCTATTTTCATTGTAAATACACATATTGAAGGATGCTATTTCTAAATGATTAGCACTTCAAGCTATACTTTACAAGTAATTCTATTTTCATTGTAAATACACATATTGAAGGATGCTATTTCTAAATGATTAGCACTTCAAGCTATACTTTACAAGTAATTCTATTTTCATTGTAAATACACATATTGAAGGATGCTATTTCTAAATGATTAGCACTTCAAGCTATACTTTACAAGTAATTCTATTTTCATTGTAAATACACATATTGAAGGATGCTATTTCTAAATGATTAGCACTTCAAGCTATACTTTACAAGTAATTCTATTTTCATTGTAAATACACATATTGAAGGATGCTATTTCTAAATGATTAGCACTTCAAGCTATACTTTACAAGTAATTCTATTTTCATTGTAAATACACATATTGAAGGATGCTATTTCGAAGTGACTAGCACTTCAAGCTATACTTTACAAGTAATTCTATTTTCATTGTAAATACACATATTGAAGGATGCTATTTCTAAATGATTAGCACTTCAAGCTATACTTTACAAGTAATTCTATTTTCATTGTAAATACACATATTGAAGGATGCTATTTCTAAATGATTAGCACTTCAAGCTATACTTTACAAGTAATTCTATTTTCATTGTAAATACACATATTGAAGGATGCTATTTCTAAATGATTAGCACTTCAAGCTATACTTTACAAGTAATTCTATTTTCATTGTAAATACACATATTGAAGGATGCTATTTCTAAATGATTAGCACTTCAAGCTATACTTTACAAGTAATTCTATTTTCATTGTAAATACACATATTGAAGGATGCTATTTCTAAATGATTAGCACTTCAAGCTATACTTTACAAATAATTCTATTTTCATTGTAAATACACATATTGAAGGATGCTATTTCTATATGATTAGCACTTCAAGCTATACTTTACAAGTAATTCTATTTTCATTGTAAATACACATATTGAAGGATGCTATTTCGAAGTGACTAGCACTTCAAGCTATACTTTACAAGTAATTCTATTTTCATTGTAAATACACATATTGAAGGATGCTATTTCTATATGATTAGCACTTCAAGCTATACTTTACAAGTAATTCTATTTTCATTGTAAATACACATATTGAAGGATGCTATTTCGAAGTGACTAGTACTTCAAGCTATACTCTACAAGTAATTCTATTTTCATTGTAAATACACATATTGAAGGATGCTATTTCTATATGATTAGCACTTCAAGCTATACTTTACAAGTAATTTTATTTTCATTGTAAATACACATATTGAAGGATGCTATTTCGAAGTGACTAGTACTTCAAGCTATACTTTACAAGTAATTCTATTTTCATTGTAAATACACATATTGAAGGATGCTATTTCTAAATGATTAGCACTTCAAGCTATACTTTACAAATAATTCTATTTTCATTGTAAATACACATATTGAAGGATGCTATTTCTAAATGATTAGCACTTCAAGCTACCCTTTACAAGTAATTCTATTTTCATTGTAAATACACATATTGAAGGATGCTATTTCTAAATGATTAGCACTTCAAGCTATACTTTACAAGTAATTCTATTTTCATTGTAAATACACATATTGAAGGATGCTATTTCTAAATGATTAGCACTTCAAGCTATACTTTACAAGTAATTCTATTTTCATTGTAAATACACATATTGAAGGATGCTATTTCTAAATGATTAGCACTTCAAGCTATACTTTACAAGTAATTCTATTTTCATTGTAAATACACATATTGAAGGATGCTATTTCTAAATGATTAGCACTTCAAGCTATACTTTACAAGTAATTCTATTTTCATTGTAAATACACATATTGAAGGATGCTATTTCTAAATGATTAGCACTTCAAGCTATCCTTTACAAGTAATTCTATTTTCATTGTAAATACACATATTGAAGGATGCTATTTCGAAGTGACTAGCACTTCAAGCTATCCTTTACAAGTAATTCTACTTTCATTGTAAATACACATATTGAAGGATGCTATTTCGAAGTGACTAGCACTTCAAGCTATCCTTTACAAGTAATTCTATTTTCATTGTAAATACACATATTGAAGGATGCTATTTCTAAATGATTAGCACTTCAAGCTATACTTTACAAGTAATTCTATTTTCATTGTAAATACACATATTGAAGGATGCTATTTCTAAATGATTAGCACTTCAAGCTATACTTTACAAGTAATTCTATTTTCATTGTAAATACACATATTGAAGGATGCTATTTCTAAATGATTAGCACTTCAAGCTATACTTTACAAGTAATTCTATTTTCATTGTAAATACACATATTGAAGGATGCTATTTCTAAATGATTAGCACTTCAAGCTATACTTTACAAGTAATTCTATTTTCATTGTAAATACACATATTGAAGGATGCTATTTCTAAATGATTAGCACTTCAAGCTATACTTTACAAATAATTCTATTTTCATTGTAAATACACATATTGAAGGATGCTATTTCTATATGATTAGCACTTCAAGCTATACTTTACAAGTAATTCTATTTTCATTGTAAATACACATATTGAAGGATGCTATTTCGAAGTGACTAGCACTTCAAGCTATACTTTACAAGTAATTCTATTTTCATTGTAAATACACATATTGAAGGATGCTATTTCTATATGATTAGCACTTCAAGCTATACTTTACAAGTAATTCTATTTTCATTGTAAATACACATATTGAAGGATGCTATTTCGAAGTGACTAGTACTTCAAGCTATACTTTACAAGTAATTCTATTTTCATTGTAAATACACATATTGAAGGATGCTATTTCTATATGATTAGCACTTCAAGCTATACTTTACAAGTAATTCTATTTTCATTGTAAATACACATATTGAACGATGCTATTTCGAAGTGACTAGTACTTCAAGCTATACTTTACAAGTAATTCTATTTTCATTGTAAATACACATATTGAAGGATGCTATTTCTAAATGATTAGCACTTCAAGCTATACTTTACAAATAATTCTATTTTCATTGTAAATACACATATTGAAGGATGCTATTTCTAAATGATTAGCACTTCAAGCTACCCTTTACAAGTAATTCTATTTTCATTGTAAATACACATATTGAAGGATGCTATTTCTAAATGATTAGCACTTCAAGCTATACTTTACAAGTAATTCTATTTTCATTGTAAATACACATATTGAAGGATGCTATTTCTAAATGATTAGCACTTCAAGCTATACTTTACAAGTAATTCTATTTTCATTGTAAATACACATATTGAAGGATGCTATTTCTAAATGATTAGCACTTCAAGCTATACTTTACAAGTAATTCTATTTTCATTGTAAATACACATATTGAAGGATGCTATTTCTAAATGATTAGCACTTCAAGCTATCCTTTACAAGTAATTCTATTTTCATTGTAAATACACATATTGAAGGATGCTATTTCGAAGTGACTAGCACTTCAAGCTATCCTTTACAAGTAATTCTACTTTCATTGTAAATACACATATTGAAGGATGCTATTTCGAAGTGACTAGCACTTCAAGCTATCCTTTACAAGTAATTCTATTTTCATTGTAAATACACATATTGAAGGATGCTATTTCTAAATGATTAGCACTTCAAGCTATACTTTACAAGTAATTCTATTTTCATTGTAAATACACATATTGAAGGATGCTATTTCGAAGTGACTAGCACTTCAAGCTATACTTTACAAGTAATTCTATTTTCATTGTAAATACACATATTGAAGGATGCTATTTCTAAGTGATTAGCACTTCAAGCTATACTTTACAAGTAATTCTATTTTCATTGTAAATACACATATTGAAGGATGCTATTTCTAAATGATTAGCACTTCAAGCTATACTTTACAAGTAATTCTATTTTTATTGTAAATACACATATTGAAGGATGCTATTTCTAAATGATTAGCACTTCAAGCTATACTTTACAAGTAATTCTATTTTCATTGTAAATACACATATTGAAGGATGCTATTTCTAAATGATTAGCACTTCAAGCTATACTTTACAAGTAATTCTATTTTCATTGTAAATACACATATTGAAGGATGCTATTTCTAAATGATTAGCACTTCAAGCTATACTTTACAAGTAATTCTATTTTCATTGTAAATACACATATTGAAGGATGCTATTTCTAAATGATTAGCACTTCAAGCTATACTTTACAAGTAATTCTATTTTCATTGTAAATACACATATTGAAGGATGCTATTTCTAAATGACTAGCACTTCAAGCTATACTTTACAAGTAATTCTATTTTCATTGTAAATACACATATTGAAGGATGCTATTTCGAAGTGACTAGCACTTCAAGCTATACTTTACAAGTAATTCTATTTTCATTGTAAATACACATATTGAAGGATGCTATTTCTAAATGATTAGCACTTCAAGCTATACTTTATAAGTAATTCTATTTTCATTGTAAATACACATATTGAAGGATGCTATTTCGAAGTGACTAGCACTTCAAGCTATACTTTACAAGTAATTCTATTTTCATTGTAAATACACATATTGAAGGATGCTATTTCTAAATGATTAGCCCTTCAAGCTATACTTTACAAGTAATTCTATTTTCATTGTAAATACACATATTGAAGGATGCTATTTCTAAATGATTAGCACTTCAAGCTATACTTTACAAGTAATTCTATTTTCATTGTAAATACACATATTGAAGGATGCTATTTCTAAATGATTAGCACTTCAAGCTATACTTTACAAGTAATTCTATTTTCATTGTAAATACACATATTGAAGGATGCTATTTCTAAATGATTAGCACTTCAAGCTATACTTTACAAGTAATTCTATTTTCATTGTAAATACACATATTGAAGGATGCTATTTCTAAATGATTAGCACTTCAAGCTATACTTTACAAGTAATTCTATTTTCATTGTAAATACACATATTGAAGGATGCTATTTCTAAATGATTAGCACTTCAAGCTATACTTTACAAGTAATTCTATTTTCATTGTAAATACACATATTGAAGGATGCTATTTCTAAATGATTAGCACTTCAAGCTATACTTTACAAGTAATTCTATTTTCATTGTAAATACACATATTGAAGGATGCTATTTCTAAATGATTAGCACTTCAAGCTATACTTTACAAATAATTCTATTTTCATTGTAAATACACATATTGAAGGATGCTATTTCTAAGTGATTAGCACTTCAAGCTATACTTTACAAGTAATTCTATTTTCATTGTAAATACACATATTGAAGGATGCTATTTCTAAATGATTAGCACTTCAAGCTATACTTTACAAGTAATTCTATTTTCATTGTAAATACACATATTGAAGGATGCTATTTCTAAGTGATTAGCACTTCAAGCTATACTTTACAAATAATTCTATTTTCATTGTAAATACACATATTGAAGGATGCTATTTCTAAGTGATTAGCACTTCAAGCTATACTTTACAAGTAATTCTATTTTCATTGTAAATACACATATTGAAGGATGCTATTTCTAAGTGATTAGCACTTCAAGCTATACTTTACAAGTAATTCTATTTTCATTGTAAATACACATATTGAAGGATGCTATTTCTAAATGATTAGCACTTCAAGCTATACTTTACAAGTAATTCTATTTTCATTGTAAATACACATATTGAAGGATGCTATTTCTAAATGATTAGCACTTCAAGCTATACTTTACAAGTAATTCTATTTTCATTGTAAATACACATATTGAAGGATGCTATTTCTAAGTGATTAGCACTTCAAGCTATACTTTACAAGTAATTCTATTTTCATTGTAAATACACATATTGAAGGATGCTATTTCTAAGTGATTAGCACTTCAAGCTATACTTTACAAGTAATTCTATTTTCATTGTAAATACACATATTGAAGGATGCTATTTCGAAGTGATTAGCACTTTAAGCTATACTTTACAAATAATTCTATTTTCATTGTAAATACACATATTGAAGGATGCTATTTCTAAGTGATTAGCACTTCAAGCTATACTTTACAAGTAATTCTATTTTCATTGTAAATACACATATTGAAGGATGCTATTTCTAAGTGATTAGCACTTCAAGCTATACTTTACAAGTAATTCTATTTTCATTGTAAATACACATATTGAAGGATGCTATTTCTAAATGATTAGCACTTCAAGCTATACTTTACAAGTAATTCTATTTTCATTGTAAATACACATATTAAAGGATGCTATTTCTAAGTGATTAGCACTTCAAGCTATACTTTACAAGTAATTCTATTTTCATTGTAAATACACATATTGAAGGATGCTATTTCTAAATGATTAGCACTTCAAGCTATACTTTACAAGTAATTCTATTTTCATTGTAAATACACATATTGAAGGATGCTATTTCTAAGTGATTAGCACTTCAAGCTATACTTTACAAATAATTCTATTTTCATTGTAAATACACATATTGAAGGATGCTATTTCTAAGTGATTAGCACTTCAAGCTATACTTTACAAGTAATTCTATTTTCATTGTAAATACACATATTGAAGGATGCTATTTCTAAGTGAATAGCACTTCAAGCTATACTTTACAAGTAATTCTATTTTCATTGTAAATACACATATTGAAGGATGCTATTTCTAAGTGATTAGCACTTCAAGCTATACTTTACAAGTAATTCTATTTTCATTGTAAATACACATATTGAAGGATGCTATTTCGAAGTGATTAGCACTTCAAGCTATACTTTACAAATAATTCTATTTTCATTGTAAATACACATATTGAAGGATGCTATTTCTAAGTGATTAGCACTTCAAGCTATACTTTACAAGTAATTCTATTTTCATTATAAATACACATATTGAAGGATGCTATTTCTAAATGATTAGCACTTCAAGCTATACTTTACAAGTAATTCTATTTTCATTGTAAATACACATATTGAAGGATGCTATTTCTAAATGATTAGCACTTCAAGCTATACTTTACAAGTAATTCTATTTTCATTGTAAATACACATATTGAAGGATGCTATTTCTAAGTGATTAGCACTTCAAGCTATACTTTACAAGTAATTCTATTTTCATTGTAAATACACATATTGAAGGATGCTATTTCTAAGTGATTAGCACTTCAAGCTATACTTTACAAATAATTCTATTTTCATTGTAAATACACATATTGAAGGATGCTATTTCTAAGTGATTAGCACTTCAAGCTATACTTTACAAGTAATTCTATTTTCATTGTAAATACACATATTGAAGGATGCTATTTCTAAATGATTAGCACTTCAAGCTATACTTTACAAATAATTCTATTTTCATTGTAAATACACATATTGAAGGATGCTATTTCTAAATGATTAGCACTTCAAGCTATACTTTACAAGTAATTCTATTTTCATTGTAAATACACATATTGAAGGATGCTATTTCGAAGTGATTAGCACTTCAAGCTATAATTTACAAGTAATTCTATTTTCATTGTAAAAACACATATTGAAGGATGCTATTTCGAAGTGACTAGCACTTCAAGCTATACTTTACAAGTAATTCTATTTTCATTGTAAATACACATATTGAAGGATGCTATTTCGAAATGATTAGCACTTCAAGCTATACTTTACAAGTATGCCCTAATTATTTCCTAACTTTCTCTACAATACGAACTTCAGTTCTCTGTATTTCCGTAGCATTGTTTAAACACATTATGAGTTCTCTGTATTTCCGTAGCATTGTATTAACACATTATTAGTTTTTTGCATTATCGTTGCATTGTTTGAACACATTAACAGTTTTTCTGCATTACCGTAGCATTGTTGAGGCACATTATGAGTTTTTCTGCATTATCGTTGCAATGTTTGAACACATTATGAGATCCCTGCATTGCCGTAGCAATTTTTAAACACATGATGTATTCTCTACATTATAGTAGTTTGTTTGATGACATGAGATTGTTTGTATTATCGTAGCATTGTTTGAACACATTATGAGTTCTCTGTATTTCCGTAGCATTGTTTGAACACATTATGAGTTCTCTGTATTTCCGTAGCATTGTTTAAACACATTATGAGTTCTCTGAATTTCCGTAGCATTGTTTAAACAAACTATGAGTTCTCTGGATTACGGTAGCATTGATTAAATACATTATGAGTTCTTTGCATTACCGTAGCATTTTTTAAACAAATGATGATTTCACTACATTACCGTAGTTTGTTTGATGCCATGAGATTTTTTGCTTAAACACATTATGAGTTCTCTGCATTATCGTTGCATTGTTTAAACACATTATGAGTTCTCTGCATTATCGTTGCATTGTTTAAACACATTATGAGTTCTCTGCATTATCGTTGCATTGTTTAAACACATTATGAGTTCTCTGCATTATCGTTGCATTGTTTGAACACATTATAAGTTCTCTGCATTAAAGTAGCATTTTGTAACCACAATATGAGTTCTCTGCATTACCGTAGCATTGTTTAAACACATTATGTGTTCTCTGCATTATCGTTGCATTGTTTAAACACATTATGAGTTCTCTGCATTATCGTTGCATTGTTTGAACACATTTTAAGTTCTCTGCATTACTGCTCCATTGTTTAAACACGTTCTGAGTTTTTCTGCTTTGCCATTGCATGGTTAGAACATATTATGAGTTTACTATATTACAATTTCATTGTAACTAGTTAAACTAGTTATGAAATCACTGCATTGCATTTGCATTGTTTGAACACATTATTAGTTTACTGCATTACAGTTTAATTTTTTTGAACTCCTTATGACTTCACTGCATTACCTTTGCGTTATTACAAATCATTGGAAGTTTATTATATTACTATTATATTGTTTGAACTCGTTATAAGCTGATTGAATTACAGTTGTAGTTACGTCTAAACGTATGTAAAATAATCTAAAAAACAATTTTCAAGAGAAAACTGACACTTCTTTGAAACTTACAATTTTTTTAAAACCCTGTTTTATCCCACTTACAGGTCATTCTGTATAATTTACGATTAAACTGCGGAGGCCATTGCCAGTAAATCGTATTGATAATGGCTCTTAGACAATTGAAACATCATGGCCAGTGTGATTACTTGTGCCTCAGTAGAATGGAATAAAGCCAGCGTAAGATATGGCCAATCCTTAGTGATGCATTAGTTCCACCGAGATTATTGCCATCGAGCGACTCAAATAATGAATGATTCAATGCATTTTAAGGAAACTGTTCGTCGAAGGTTCGGCCTTGAGCTTCCCACTCTTAGCACATAATTCAAACAATATTATTCTGCTGACTAAGATCCCAATCATAGATATACTTGTAATTGCCGAATCTGTGACAATTTTTAATGGCCGGCTTATTGTTAGTACACGCATTACGGGTTATCGTTACAATATCATGTTTAATGATTCTTCATACACCAAATTCTCAAAGTGGTCGATATTTCAAAACAGAGGTGTAGTGTGACACTATGTCCTTGTGACAAGTGTGTAACGACTATTCCGGGGAAGATGCAGCCATATTGGATAAAATGGAAGATTTTAGAGAGCTGGCGTTTACACTGACTCTGAGGAAGCTGAACTGCGAAAAAGAGGCTAACTTCCTCAATCAAGAGTGGTCTTCGATCAAATTGCAGTGCATACAAGAGTAACATTGACATTTATCATAACAAAGTGGTAGACAAGCTTACTAGGCCGAGAACCTGAGCCCCAGTCTCTACAATCAAGGGTGGTCTTGGATCAAATTGCAGTGAATACAAGAGTAACATTGACATTTATCATAACAAAGTGGTAGACAAGCTTACTAGGCAGAGAACCCGAGCCTCAGTCTCTACAATCAAGGGTGGTCTTGGATCAAATTGCAGTGAATACAAGAGTAACATTGACATTTATCATAACAAAGTGGTAGACAAGCTTACTAGGCAGAGAACCCGAGCCTCAGTCTCTACAATCAAGGGTGGTCTTGGATCAAATTGCAGTGAATACAAGAGTAACATTGACATTTATCATAACAAAGTGGTAGACAAGCTTACTAGGCAGAGAACCCGAGCCTCAGTCTCTACAATCAAGGGTGGTCTTGGATCAAATTGCAGTGAATACAAGAGTAACATTGACATTTATCATAACAAAGTGGTAGACAAGCTTACTAGGCAGAGAACCCGAGCCTCAGTCTCTACAATCAAGGGTGGTCTTGGATCAAATTGCAGTGAATACAAGAGTAACATTGACATTTATCATAACAAAGTGGTAGACAAGCTTACTAGGCCGAGAACCTGAGCCCCAGTCTCTGCAATCAAGGGTGGTCTTAGATCAAATTGCAGTGAATACAAGAGTAACATTGACATTTATCATAACAAAGTGGTAGACAAGCTTACTAGGCAGAGAGCCTAAGCCTCAGTCTCAGCAATCAAGGGTGGTCTTGGATCAAATTGCAGTGAATACAAGAGTAACATTGATATTTATCATAACAAAGTGGTAGACAAGCTTACTAGGCAGAGAACCTGAGCCTCAGTCTCAGCAATCAAGGGTGGTCTTGGATCAAATTGCAGTGAATACAAGAGTAACATTGATATTTATCATAACAAAGTGGTAGACAAGCTTACTAGGCAGAGAACCTGAGCCTCAGTCTCAGCAATCAAGGGTGGTCTTGGATCAAATTGCAGTGAATACAAGAGTAACATTGATATTTATCATAACAAAGTGGTAGACAAGCTTACTAGGCAGAGAACCTGAGCCTCAGTCTCAGCAATCAAGGGTGGTCTTGGATCAAATTGCAGTGAATAAAAGAGTAACATTGACATTTATCATAACAAAGTGGTAGACAAGCTTACTAGGCAGAGAACCTGAGCCTCAGTCTCACCAATCAAGGGTGGTCTTGGATCAAATTGCAGTGAATACAAGAGTAACATTGATATTTATCATAACAAAGTGGTAGACAAGCTTACTAGGCAGAGAGCCTAAGCCTTAGTCTCTGCAATCAAGGGTGGTCTTGGATCAAATTGCAGTGAATACAAGAGTAACATTGACATTTATCATAACAAAGTGGTAGACAAGCTTACTAGGCAGAGAGCCTAAGCCTTAGTCTCTGCAATCAAGGGTGGACTTGGATCAAATTGCAGTGAATACAAGAGTAACATTGACATTTATCATAACAAAGTGGTAGACAAGCTTACTAGGCAGAGAGCCTAAGCCTTAGTCTCTGCAATCAAGGGTGGTCTTGGATCAAATTGCAGTGAATACAACAGTAACATTGACATTTATCATAAGAAAGTGGTAGACAAGCTTACTAGGCAGAGAACCCGAGCCCCAGTCTCTGCAATCAAGGGTGGTCTTGGATCAAATTGCAGTGAATACAAGAGTAACATTGACATTTATCATAACAAAGTGGTAGACAAGCTTACTAGGCAGAGAACCCGAGCCTCAGTCTCTACAATCAAGGGTGGTCTTGGATCAAATTGCAGTGAATACAAGAGTAACATTGACATTTATCATAACAAAGTGGTAGACAAGCTTACTAGGCAGAGAACCCGAGCCTCAGTCTCTACAATCAAAGGTGGTCTTGGATCAAATTGCAGTGAATACAAGAGTAACATTGACATTTATCATAACAAAGTGGTAGACAGGCTTACTAGGCCGAGAACCTGAGCCCCAGTCTCTGCAATCAAGGGTGGTCTAGGATCAAATTGCAGTGAATACAAGAGTAACATTGACATTTATCATAACAAAGTGGTAGACAAGCTTACTAGGCAGACAACCTGAGCCTCAGTCTCTGCAATCAAGGGTGGTCTTGGATCAAATTGCAGTGAATACAAGAATAACATTGACATTTATCATAACAAAGTGGTAGACAAGCTTACTAGGCAGAGAACCTGCGCCACAATCTCTGCAATCAAGGGTGGTCTTGGATCAAATTGCAGTGAATACAAGAGTAACATTGACATTTATCATAACAAAGTGGTAGACAAGCTTACTAGGCAGAGAACCTGAGCCTCAGTCTCAGCAATCAAGGGTGGTCTTGGATCAAATTGCAGTGAATACAAGAGTAACATTGACATTTATCCTAACAAAGTGGTAGACAATCTTACTAGGCAGAGAACCTGAGCCTCAGTCTCTGCAATCAAGGGTGGTCTTGGATCAAATTGCAGTGGATAATAAGTATGGTTAACAATTAGGGTAACAAAGTGGCGGATAAGCTTACTAGGCAGAAAACCTGAGCCTCAGTCTCTGCAATCAAGGTTGGTCTTGGATCAAATTGCAGTGAATACAAGAGTAACATTGATATTTATCATAATAATGTGGTAGACAAGCTTACTAGGCAGAGAACCTGAGCCTCAGTCTCTGCAATCAAGGGTGGTCTTGGATCAAATTGCAGTGAATACAAGAGTAACATTGACATTTATCATAACAAAGTGGTAGACAATCTTACTAGGCAGAGAGCCTAAGCCTTAGTCTCTGCAATCAAGGGTGGTCTTGGATCAAATTGCAGTGAATACAAAAGTAACATTGACACTTATCATAAAAAAGTTGTAGACATGCTTACTAGGCAGAGAACCGGAGCCTCAGTCTCTGCAATCAAGGGTGGTCTTGGATCAAATTGCAGTGAATACAAGAGCAACATTGACATTTATCATAACAAAGTGGTAGACAAGCTTACTAGGCAGAGAACCTGAGCCTCAGTCTCTACAATCAAGGGTGGTATTGGATCAAATTGCAGTGGATACTAAGTATGGTTGGCATTTAGGGTAACAAAGGGGAGGATAAGCTTACTAGGCAGAGAACCTGAGCCTCAGTCTCTACAATCAAGGGTGGTCTTGGATCAAATTGCAGTGAATGCAAGAGTAACATTGACACTTATCATAAAAAAGTGGTAGACATGCTTACTAGGCAGAGAACCTGAGCTTCAGTCTCTGCAATCAAGGGTGGTCTTGGATCAAATTGCAGTGAATACAAGAGTAACATTGACATTATCATATCAAAGTGGTAGACAAGCTTACTAGGCAGAGAACCTGAGCCTCAGACTCTGCAATCAAGGGTGGTCTTGGATCAAATTGCAGGGGATACTAAGTATGGTTGGCATTTAGGGTAACAAAGGGGCGGAAGTGCTTACTAGGCAGAGAACCTGAGCCTCAGTCTCTGCAATCAAAAGTGGTCTTGCATCAAATTGCAGTGAATACAAGAGTAACATTGACATTTATCATAACAAAGTGTTAGATAAGCTTACTAGGCAGAGAGCCTAAGCCTTAGTCTCTGCAATCAAGGGTGGTCTTGGATCAAATTGCAGTGAATACAAGAGTAACATTGACATTTATCATAACAAAGTGGTAGACAAGCTTACTAGGCAGAGAACCTGAGCCTCAGTCTCTGCAATCAATGGTGGTCTTGGATCAAATTGCAGTGAATACAAGAGTAACATTGACATTTATCATAACAAAGTGGTAGACAAGCTTACTAGACAGAGAACCTGAGCCTCAGTCTCTACAATCAAGGGTGGTATTGGATCAAATTGCAGTGAATGCAAGAGTAACATTGACATTTATCATTAAAAAAGTGGTAGACATGCTTACTAGGCAGAGAACCTGAGCTTCAGTCTCTGCAATCAAGGGTGATATTGGATCAAATTGCAGTGAATACAACAGTAACAATGACATTATCATAACAAAGTGGTAGACAAGCTTACTAGGCAGAGAACCTGAGCCTCAGTCTCTGCAATCAAGGGTGGTCTTGGATCAAATTGCAGTGGATACTAAGTATGGTTGGCATTTAGGATAACAAAGGGGCGGAAGTGCTTACTAGGCAGAGAACCTGAGCCTCAGTCTCTGCAATCAAAAGTGGTCTTGCATCAAATTGCAGTGAATACAAGAGTAACATTGACATTTATCATAACAAAGTGTTAGACAAGCTTACTAGGCAGAGAGCCTAAGCCTTAGTCTCTGCAATCAAGGGTGGTCTTGGATCAAATTGCAGTGAATACAAGAGTAACATTGACATTTATCATAACAAAGTGGTAGACAAGCTTACTAGGCAGAGAACCTGAGCCTCAGTCTCTACAATCAAAGGTGGTATTGGATCAAATTGCAGTGAATGCAAGAGTAACATTGACATTTATCATTAAAAAAGTGGTAGACATGCTTACTAGGCAGAGAACCTGAGCTTCAGTCTCTGCAATCAAGGGTGATATTGGATCAAATTGCAGTGAATACAACAGTAACAATGACATTATCATAACAAAGTGGTAGACAAGCTTACTAGGCAGAGAACCTGAGCCTCAGTCTCTGCAATCAAAAGTGGTCTTGGATCAAATTGCAGTGAATACAAGAGTAACATTGATATTTATCATAACAAAGTGGTAGACAAGCTTACTAGGCAGAGAACCTGAGCCCCAGTCTCTGTAATCAAGGGTGGTCTTGGATCAAATTGCAGTGAATACAAGAGTAACATTGACATTTATCATAACAAAGTGGTAGACAAGCTTACTAGGCAGAGAGCCTAAGCCTTAGTCTCTGCAATCAAGGGTGGTCTTGGATCAAATTGCAGTGAATACAAGAGTAACATTGATATTTATCATAACAAAGTGGTAGACAAGCTTACTAGGCAGAGAACCTGAGCCTCAGACTCTGCAATCAAGGGTGGTCATGGATCAAATTGCAGTGGATACTAAGTATGGTTGGCATTTAGGGTAACAAAGGGGCGGCTAAGCTTACTAGGCAGAGAACCTGAGCCTCAGTCTCTGCAATCAAAAGTGGTCTTGCATCAAATTGCAGTGAATACAAGAGTAACATTGACATTTATCATAACAAAGTGGTAGACAAGCTTACTAGGCAGAAAACCTGAGCCTCAGTCTCTGCAATCAAGGGTGGTCTTGGATCAAATTGCAGTGAATACAAGAGTAACATTGACATTTATCATAACAAAGTGGTAGACAAGCTTACTAGGCAGAGAACCTGAGCCTCAGTCTCTACAATCAAGGGTGGTATTGGGACAAATTGCAGTGAATACAAGAGTAACATTGACATTTATCATAACAAAGTGGTAGACAAGCTTACTAGGCAGAGAACCTGAGCCTCAGACTCTGCAATCAAGGGTGGTCTTGTATCAAATTGCAGTGGATACTAAGTATGGTTGGCATTTAGGGTAACAAAGGGGAGGATAAGCTTACTAGGCAGAGAACCTGAGCCTCAGTCTCTGCAATCAATGGTGGTCTTGGATCAAATTGCAGTGAATACAAGAGTAACATTGACATTTATCATAACAAAGTGGTAGACAAGCTTACTAGGCAGAGAACCTGAGCCTCAGTCTCTACAATCAAGGGTGGTATTGGATCAAATTGCAGTGAATGCAAGAGTAACATTGACATTTATCATTAAAAAAGTGGTAGACATGCTTACTAGGCAGAGAACCTGAGCCTCAGACTCTGCAATCAAGGGTGGTCTTGGATCAAATTGCAGTGGATACTAAGTATTGTTGGCATTTAGGGTAACAAAGGGGAGGATAAGCTTACTAGGCAGAGAACCTGAGCCTCAGTCTCTGCAATCAAAAGTGGTCTTGCATCAAATTGCAGTGAATACAAGAGTAACATTGACATTATCATAACAAAGTGGTAGACAAGCTTACTAGGCAGAGAACCTGAGCCTCAGACACTGCAATCAAGGGTGGTCTTGGATCAAATTGCAGTGGATACTAAGTATGGTTGGCATTTAGGGTAACAAAGGGGCGGCTAAGCTTACTAGGCAGAGAACCTGAGCCTCAGTCTCTGCAATCAAAAGTGGTCTTGCATCAAATTGCAGTGAATACAAGAGTAACATTGACATTTATCATAACAAAGTGGTAGACAAGCTTACTAGGCAGAGAACCTGAGCCTCAGTCTCTGCAATCAAGGGTGGTCTTGGATCAAATTGCAGTGAACACAAGAGTAACATTGACATTTATCATAACAGAGTGGTTGACAAGCTTACTAGGCAGAGAACCTGAGCCTCCGTCTCTGCAATCAAGGGTGGTCTTGGATCAAATTGCAGTGAATACAAGAGTATCATTGACATTTATCATGACAAAGTGGTAGACAAGCTTACTAGGCAGAGAGCCTAAGCCTTAGTCTCTGCAATCAAGGGTGGTCTTGGATCAAATTGCAGTGAATACAAGAGTAACATTGACATTTATCATAACAAAGTGGTAGACAAGCTTACTAGCAGAGAACCTGAGCATCAGTCTCTGCAATCAAGGGTGGTCTTGGATCAAATTGCAGTGAATACAAGAGTAACATTGATATTTATCATAACAAAGTGGTAGACAAGCTTACTAGGCAGAGAACGTGAGCCTCAGTCTCTGCAATCAAGGGTGGTCTTGGATCAAATTGCAGTGAATACAAGAGTAACATTGACATTTATCATAACAAAGTGGTAGACAAGCTTACTAGGCAGAGAACCTGAGCCTCAGTCTCTGCAATCAAGGGTGGTCTTGGATCAAATTGCAGTGAATACAAGAGTAACATTGACATTTATCATAACAAAGTGGTAGACAAGCTTACTAGGCAGAGAACCTGAGCCTCAGTCTCTGCAATCAAGGGTGGTCTTGGATCAAATTGCAGTGAATACAAGAGTAACATTGATATTTATCATAACAAAGTGGTAGACAAGCTTACTAGGCAGAGAACCTGCGCCACAATCTCTGCAATCAAGGGTAGTCTTAGATCAAATTGCAGTGAATACAAGAGTAACATTGACATTTATCATAACAAAGTGGTAGACAAGCTTACTAGGCAGAGAACCCGAGCCTCAGTCTCTACAATCAACGGCGGTCTTGGATCAAATTGCAGTGAATACAAGAGTAACATTGACATTTATCCTAACAAAGTGGTAGACAAGCTTACTAGGCAGAGAGCCGAAGCCTTAGTCTCTGCAATCAAGGGTGGTCTTGGATCAAATTGCAGTGAATACAAGAGTAACATTGACATTTATCATAACAAAGTGGTAGACAAGCTTACTAGGCAGAGAACCTGAGCCTCAGTCTCTGCAATCAAGGGTGGTCTTGGATCAAATTGCAGTGAATTCAAGAGTAACATTGACATTTATCATAACAAAGTGGTAGACAAGCTTACTAGGCAGAGAACCTGAGCCTCAGTCTCTGCAATCAAGGGTGGTATTGGATCAAATTGCAGTGAATACAAGAGTAACATTGACATTTATCATAACAAAGTGGTAGACAAGCTTACTAGGCAGAGAGCCGAAGCCTTAGTCTCTGCAATCAAGGGTGGTATTGGATCAAATTGCAGTGAATACAAGAGTAACATTGATATTTATCATAACAAAGTGGTAGACAAGCTTACTAGGCAGAGAACCTGAGCCTCAGTCTCTGCAATCAAGGGTGGTCTTGGATCAAATTGCAGTGAATACAAGAGTAACATTGATATTTATCATAACAAAGTGGTAGACAAGCTTACTAGGCAGAGAACCTGAGCCTTAGTCTCTGCAATCAAGGGTGGTCTTGGATCAAATTGCAGTGAATACAAGAGTAACATTGACATTTATCATAACAAAGTGGTAGACAAGCTTACTAGGCAGAGAACCTGAGCCTCAGTCTCTGCAATCAAGGGTGGTCTTGGATCAAATTGCAGTGAATACAAGAGTAACATTGATATTTATCTTAACAAAGTGGTAGACAAGCTTACTAGGCAGAGAACCTGCGCCACAATCTCTGCAATCAAGGGTGGTCTTGGTTCAAATTGCAGTGAATACAAGAGTAACATTGATATTTATCATAACAAAGTGGTAGACAAGCTTACTAGGCAGAGAACCTGAGCCTCAGTCTCTGCAATCAAGGGTGGTCTTGGATCAAATTGCAGTGAATACAAGAGTAACATTGATATTTATCATAACAAAGTGGTAGACAAGCTTACTAGGCAGAGAGCCGAAGCCTTAGTCTCTGCAATCAAGGGTGGTATTGGATCAAATTGCAGTGAATACAAGAGTAACATTGATATTTATCATAACAAAGTGGTAGACAAGCTTACTAGGCAGAGAACCTGAGCCTCAGTCTCTGCAATCAAGGGTGGTCTTGGATCAAATTGCAGTGAATACAAGAGTAACATTGATATTTATCATAACAAAGTGGTAGACAAGCTTACTAGGCAGAGAACCTGAGCCTCAGTCTCTGCAATCAAGGGTGGTCTTGGATCAAATTGCAGTGAATACAAGAGTAACATTGATATTTATCATAACAAAGTGGTAGACAAGCTTACTAGGCAGAGAACCTGAGCCTCAGTCTCTGCAATCAAGGGTGGTCTTGGATCAAATTGCAGTGAATACAAGAGTAACATTGATATTTATCATAACAAAGTGGTAGACAAGCTTACTAGGCAGAGAACCTGAGCCTCAGTCTCTGCAATCAAGGGTGGTCTTGGATCAAATTGCAGTGAATACAAGAGTAACATTGATATTTATCATAACAAAATGGTAGACAAGCTTACTAGGCAGAGAACCTGAGCCTCAGTCTCTGCAATCAAGGGTGGTCTTGGATCAAATTGCAGTGAATACAAGAGTAACATTGATATTTATCATAACAAAGTGGTAGACAAGCTTACTAGGCAGAGAACCTGAGCCTCAGTCTCTGCAATCAAGGGTGGTCTTGGATCAAATTGCAGTGAATACAAGAGTAACATTGATATTTATCATAACAAAGTGGTAGACAAGCTTACTAGGCAGAGAACCTGAGCCGCAGTCTCTGCAATCAAGGGTGGTCTTGGATCAAATTGCAGTGAATACAAGAGTAACATTGATATTTATCATAACAAAGTGGTAGACAAGCTTACTAGGCAGAGAGCCGAAGCCTTAGTCTCTGCAATCAAGGGTGGTATTGGATCAAATTTCAGTGAATACAAGAGTAACATTGACATTTATCATAACAAAGTGGTAGACAAGATTACTAGGCAGAGAGCCGAAGCCTTAGTCTCTGCAATCAAGGGTGGTCCTGGATCAAATTGCAGTGAATACAAGACTAACATTGACATTTATCATAACAAAGTGGTGACAAGCTTACTAGGCAGAGAATCTGAGCCTCAGTCTCTGCAATCAAAGGTGGTCTTGGATCAAATTGCAGTGAATACAAGAGTAACATTGATATTTATCATAACAAAGTGGTAGACAAGCTTACTAGGCAGAGAACCTGCGCCACAATCTCTGCAATCAATGGTGGTCTTGGATCAAATTGCAGTGAATACAAGAGTAACATTGACATTTATCATAACAAAGTGGTAGACAAGCTTACTAGGCAGAGAACCTGAGCCTCAGTCTCTACAATCAAGGGTGGTATTGGATCAAATTGCAGTGAATGCAAGAGTAACATTGACATTTATCATTAAAAACGTGGTAGACATGCTTACTAGGCAGAGAACCTGAGCCTCAGTCTCTGCAATCAAGGGTGGTCTTGGATCAAATTGCAGTGAATACAAGAGTAACATTGATATTTATCATAACAAAGTGGTAGACAAGCTTACTAGGCAGAGAACCTGAGCCTCAGTCTCTGCAATCAAGGTTGGTCTTGGATCAAATTACAGTGAATACAAGAGTAACATTGACATTTATCCTAACAAAGTGGTAGACAAGCTTACTAGGCAGAGAGCCGAAGCCTTAGTCTCTGCAATCAAGGGTGGTCTTGGATCAAATTGCAGTGAATACAAGAGTAACACTGACATTTATCCTAACAAAGTGGTAGACAAGCTTACTAGGCAGAGAGCCGAAGCCTTAGTCTCTGCAATCAAGGGTGGTCTTGGATCAAATTGCAGTGAATACAAGAGTAACATTGACATTTATCATAACAAAGTGGTAGACAAGCTTACTAGGCAGAGAGCCGAAGCCTTAGTCTCTGCAATCAAGGGTGGTCTTGGATCAAATTGCAGTGAATACAAGAGTAACATTGACATTTATCCTAACAAAGTGGTAGACAAGCTTACTAGGCAGAGAGCCGAAGCCTTAGTCTCTGCAATCAAGGGTGGTCTTGGATCAAATCGCAGTGAATACAAGAGTAACATTGACATTTATCATAACAAAGTGGTAGACAAGCTTACTAGGCAGAGAACCTGAGCCTCAGTCTCTACAATCAAGGGTGGTATTGGATCAAATTGCAGTGAATGCAAGAGTAACATTGACATTTATCATTAAAAACGTGGTAGACATGCTTACTAGGCAGAGAACCTGAGCCTCAGTCTCTGCATTCAAGGGTGGTCTTGGATCAAATTGCAGTGAATACAAGAGTAACATTGACATTTATCATAACAAAGTGGTAGACAAGCTTACTAGGCAGAGAACCTGCGCCACAATCTCTGCAATCAAGGGTGGTCTTGGATCAAATTGCAGTGAATACAAGAGTAACATTGATATTTATCATAACAAAGTGGTAGACAAGCTTACTAGGCAGAGAACCTGAGCCTCAGTCTCTGCAATCAAGGGTGGTCTTGGATCAAATTGCAGTGAATACAAGAGTAACATTGATATTTATCATAACAAAGTGGTAGACAAGCTTACTAGGCAGAGAACCTGAGCCTCAGTCTCTGCAATCAAGGGTGGTCTTGGATCAAATTGCAGTGAATACAAGAGTAACATTGATATTTATCATAACAAAATGGTAGACAAGCTTACTAGGCAGAGAACCTGAGCCTCAGTCTCTGCAATCAAGGGTGGTCTTGGATCAAATTGCAGTGAATACAAGAGTAACATTGATATTTATCATAACAAAG
Organism: Prosapia bicincta; assembly: GCA_036971475.1. Taxonomy (NCBI): domain Eukaryota; kingdom Metazoa; phylum Arthropoda; class Insecta; order Hemiptera; family Cercopidae; genus Prosapia; species Prosapia bicincta. The sequence continues at coordinate 69,890,741 of JBAIZL010000002.1, read as the reverse complement.
TGGTAGACAAGCTTACTAGGCAGAGAACCTGAGCCTCAGTCTCTGCAATCAAGGGTGGTCTTGGATCAAATTGCAGTGAATACAAGAGTAACATTGATATTTATCATAACAAAGTGGTAGACAAGCTTACTAGGCAGAGAGCCGAAGCCTTAGTCTCTGCAATCAAGGGTGGTATTGGATCAAATTTCAGTGAATACAAGAGTAACATTGACATTTATCATAACAAAGTGGTAGACAAGATTACTAGGCAGAGAGCCGAAGCCTTAGTCTCTGCAATCAAGGGTGCTCCTGGATCAAATTGCAGTGAATACAAGACTAACATTGACATTTATCATAACAAAGTGGTAGACAAGCTTACTAGGCAGAGAATCTGAGCCTCAGTCTCTGCAATCAAAGGTGGTCTTGGATCAAATTGCAGTGAATACAAGAGTAACATTGATATTTATCATAACAAAGTGGTAGACAAGCTTACTAGGCAGAGAACCTGCGCCACAATCTCTGCAATCAATGGTGGTCTTGGATCAAATTGCAGTGAATACAAGAGTAACATTGACATTTATCATAACAAAGTGGTAGACAAGCTTACTAGGCAGAGAACCTGAGCCTCAGTCTCTACAATCAAGGGTGGTATTGGATCAAATTGCAGTGAATGCAAGAGTAACATTGACATTTATCATTAAAAACGTGGTAGACATGCTTACTAGGCAGAGAACCTGAGCCTCAGTCTCTGCAATCAAGGGTGGTCTTGGATCAAATTGCAGTGAATACAAGAGTAACATTGACATTTATCATAACAAAGTGGTAGACAAGCTTACTAGGCAGAGAACCTGAGCCTCAGTCTCTGCAATCAAGGTTGGTCTTGGATCAAATTACAGTGAATACAAGAGTAACATTGACATTTATCCTAACAAAGTGGTAGACAAGCTTACTAGGCAGAGAGCCGAAGCCTTAGTCTCTGCAATCAAGGGTGGTCTTGGATCAAATTGCAGTGAATACAAGAGTAACACTGACATTTATCCTAACAAAGTGGTAGACAAGCTTACTAGGCAGAGAGCCGAAGCCTTAGTCTCTGCAATCAAGGGTGGTCTTGGATCAAATTGCAGTGAATACAAGAGTAACATTGACATTTATCATAACAAAGTGGTAGACAAGCTTACTAGGCAGAGAGCCGAAGCCTTAGTCTCTGCAATCAAGGGTGGTCTTGGATCAAATTGCAGTGAATACAAGAGTAACATTGACATTTATCCTAACAAAGTGGTAGACAAGCTTACTAGGCAGAGAGCCGAAGCCTTAGTCTCTGCAATCAAGGGTGGTCTTGGATCAAATTGCAGTGAATACAAGAGTAACATTGACATTTATCATAACAAAGTGGTAGACAAGCTTACTAGGCAGAGAACCTGAGCCTCAGTCTCTACAATCAAGGGTGGTATTGGATCAAATTGCAGTGAATGCAAGAGTAACATTGACATTTATCATTAAAAACGTGGTAGACATGCTTACTAGGCAGAGAACCTGAGCCTCAGTCTCTGCATTCAAGGGTGGTCTTGGATCAAATTGCAGTGAATACAAGAGTAACATTGACATTTATCATAACAAAGTGGTAGACAAGCTTACTAGGCAGAGAACCTGCGCCACAATCTCTGCAATCAAGGGTGGTCTTGGATCAAATTGCAGTGAATACAAGAGTAACATTGACATTTATCATAACAAAGTGGTAGACAAGCTTACTAGGCAGAGAACCTGAGCCTCAGTCTCTGCAATCAAGGGTGGTCTTGGATCAAATTACAGTGAATACAAGAGTAACATTGACATTTATCCTAACAAAGTGGTAGACAAGCTTACTAGGCAGAGAGCCGACGCCTTAGTCTCTGCAATCAAGGGTGGTCTTGGATCAAATTGCAGTGAATACAAGAGTAACATTGACATTTATCATAACAAAGTGGTAGACAAGCTTACTAGGCAGAGAACCTGAGCCTCAGTCTCTGCAATTAAGGGTGGTTTTGGATCAAATTGCAGTGAATACAAGGGTAACATTGACATTTATCCTAACAAAGTGGTAGACAAGCTTACTAGGCAGAGAACCTGAGCCTCAGTCTATGCAATCAAGGGTGGTCTTGGATCAAATTGCAGTGAATACAAGAATAACATTGACATTTATCATAAGAAAGTGGTAGACAAGCTTACTAGGCAGAGAACCTGAGCCTCAGACTCTGCAATCAAGGATGGTCTTGGATCAAATTACAGTGAATACAAGAGTAACATTGATATTTATCATAACAAAGTGGTAGACAAGCTTACTAGGCAGAGAACCTGAGCCTCAGTCTCTGCAATCAAGGGTGGTCTTGGATCAAATTGCAGTGAATACAAGAGTAACATTGACATTTATCATAACAAAGTGGTAGACAAGCTTACTAGGCAGAGAACCTGAGCCTCAGTCTCTGCAATCAAGGGTGGTCTTGGATCAAATTGCAGTGAATACAAGAGTAACATTGACATTTATCATAACAAAGTGGTAGACAAGCTTACTAGGCAGAGAACCTGAGCCTCAGTCTCTGCAATCAAGGGTGGTCTTGGATCAAATTGCAGTGAATACAAGAATAACATTGACATTTATCATAACAAAGTGGTAGACAAGCTTACTAGGCAGAGAACCTGAGCCTCAGTCTCTGCAATCAAAAGTGGTCTTGCATCAAATTGCAGTGAATACAAGAGTAACATTGACATTATCATAACAAAGTGGTAGACAAGCTTACTAGGCAGAGAACCTGAGCCTCAGTCTCTGCAATCAAGGGTGGTCTTGGATCAAATTGCAGTGAATACAAGAGTAACATTGACATTTATCATAACAAAGTGGTAGACAAGCTTACTAGGCAGAGAGCCGAAGCCTTAGTCTCTGCAATCAAGGGTGGTCTTGGATCAAATTGCAGTGAATACAAGAGTAACACTGACATTTATCCTAACAAAGTGGTAGACAAGCTTACTAGGCAGAGAGCCGAAGCCTTAGTCTCTGCAATCAAGGGTGGTCTTGGATCAAATTGCAGTGAATACAAGAGTAACATTGACATTTATCCTAACAAAGTGGTAGACAAGCTTACTAGGCAGAGAGCCGAAGCCTTAGTCTCTGCAATCAAGGGTGGTCTTGGATCAAATTGCAGTGAATACAAGAGTAACATTGACATTTATCCTAACAAAGTGGTAGACAAGCTTACTAGGCAGAGAGCCGAAGCCTTAGTCTCTGCAATCAAGGGTGGTCTTGGATCAAATTGCAGTGAATACAAGAGTAACATTGACATTTATCATAACAAAGTGGTAGACAAGCTTACTAGGCAGAGAACCTGAGCCTCAGTCTCTACAATCAAGGGTGGTATTGGATCAAATTGCAGTGAATGCAAGAGTAACATTGACATTTATCATTAAAAACGTGGTAGACATGCTTACTAGGCAGAGAACCTGAGCCTCAGTCTCTGCATTCAAGGGTGGTCTTGGATCAAATTGCAGTGAATACAAGAGTAACATTGACATTTATCATAACAAAGTGGTAGACAAGCTTACTAGGCAGAGAACCTGCGCCACAATCTCTGCAATCAAGGGTGGTCTTGGATCAAATTGCAGTGAATACAAGAGTAACATTGACATTTATCATAACAAAGTGGTAGACAAGCTTACTAGGCAGAGAACCTGAGCCTCAGTCTCTGCAATCAAGGGTGGTCTTGGATCAAATTACAGTGAATACAAGAGTAACATTGACATTTATCCTAACAAAGTGGTAGACAAGCTTACTAGGCAGAGAGCCGACGCCTTAGTCTCTGCAATCAAGGGTGGTCTTGGATCAAATTGCAGTGAATACAAGAGTAACATTGACATTTATCATAACAAAGTGGTAGACAAGCTTACTAGGCAGAGAACCTGAGCCTCAGTCTCTGCAATTAAGGGTGGTTTTGGATCAAATTGCAGTGAATACAAGGGTAACATTGACATTTATCCTAACAAAGTGGTAGACAAGCTTACTAGGCAGAGAACCTGAGCCTCAGTCTATGCAATCAAGGGTGGTCTTGGATCAAATTGCAGTGAATACAAGAATAACATTGACATTTATCATAAGAAAGTGGTAGACAAGCTTACTAGGCAGAGAACCTGAGCCTCAGACTCTGCAATCAAGGATGGTCTTGGATCAAATTACAGTGAATACAAGAGTAACATTGATATTTATCATAACAAAGTGGTAGACAAGCTTACTAGGCAGAGAACCTGAGCCTCAGTCTCTGCAATCAAGGGTGGTCTTGGATCAAATTGCAGTGAATACAAGAGTAACATTGACATTTATCATAACAAAGTGGTAGACAAGCTTACTAGGCAGAGAACCTGAGCCTCAGTCTCTGCAATCAAGGGTGGTCTTGGATCAAATTGCAGTGAATACAAGAGTAACATTGACATTTATCATAACAAAGTGGTAGACAAGCTTACTAGGCAGAGAACCTGAGCCTCAGTCTCTGCAATCAAGGGTGGTCTTGGATCAAATTGCAGTGAATACAAGAATAACATTGACATTTATCATAACAAAGTGGTAGACAAGCTTACTAGGCAGAGAACCTGAGCCTCAGTCTCTGCAATCAAAAGTGGTCTTGCATCAAATTGCAGTGAATACAAGAGTAACATTGACATTATCATAACAAAGTGGTAGACAAGCTTACTAGGCAGAGAACCTGAGCCTCAGTCTCTGCAATCAAGGGTGGTCTTGGATCAAATTGCAGTGAATACAAGAGTAACATTGACATTTATCATAACAAAGTGGTAGACAAGCTTACTAGGCAGAGAACCTGAGTCTCAGTCTCTGCAATCAAGGGTGGTCTTGGATCAAATTGCAGTGAATACAAGAGTAACATTGACATTTATCCTAACAAAGTGGTAGACAAGCTTACTAGGCAGAGAACCTGAGCCTCAGTCTCTGCAATCAAGGGTGGTCTTGGATCAAATTGCAGTGAATACAAGAGTAACATTGACATTTATCATAACAAAGTGGTAGACAAGCTTACTAGGCAGAGAGCCGAAGCCTTAGTCTCTGCAATCAAGGGTGGTCTTGGATCAAATTGCAGTGAATACAAGAGTAACATTGACATTTATCATATCAAAGTGGTAGACAAGCTTACTAGGCAGAGAACCTGAGCCTCAGTCTCTGCAATCAAGGGTGGTCTTGGATCAAATTGCAGTGAATACAAGAATAACATTGACATTTATCATAACAAAGTGTTAGACAAGCTTACTAGGCAGAGAGCCTAAGCCTTAGTCTCTGCAATCAAGGGTGGTCTTGGATCAAATTGCAGTGAATACAAGAGTAACATTGACATTTATCATAACAAAGTGGTAGACAAGCTTACTAGGCAGAGAGCCGAAGCCTTAGTCTCTGCAATCAAGGGTAGTCTTGGATCAAATTGCAGTGAATACAAGAGTAACATTGACATTTATCATATCAAAGTGGTAGACAAGCTTACTAGGCAGAGAACCTGAGCCTCAGTCTCTACAATCAAGGGTGGTATTGGATCAAATTGCAGTGGATACTAAGTATGGTTGGCATTTAGGGTATCAAAGTGGTAGACAAGCTTACTAGGCAGAGAACCTGAGCCTCAGTCTCTGCAATTAAGGGTGGTTTTGGATCAAATTGCAGTGAATACAAGGGTAACATTGACATTTACCCTAACAAAGTGGTAGACAAGCTTACTAGGCAGAGAACCTGAGCCTCAGTCTATGCAATCAAGGGTGGTCTTGGATCAAATTGCAGTGAATACAAGAATAACATTGACATTTATCATAACAAAGTGGTAGACAAGCTTACTAGGCAGAGAACCTGAGCCTCAGACTCTGCAATCAAGGATGGTCTTGGATCAAATTACAGTGAATACAAGAGTAACATTGATATTTATCATAACAAAGTGGTAGACAAGCTTACTAGGCAGAGAACCTGAGCCTCAGTCTCTGCAATCAAGGGTGGTCTTGGATCAAATTGCAGTGAATACAAGAGTAACATTGACATTTATCATAACAAAGTGGTAGACAAGCTTACTAGGCAGAGAACCTGAGCCTCAGTCTCTGCAATCAAGGGTGGTCTTGGATCAAATTGCAGTGAATACAAGAGTAACATTGACATTTATCATAACAAAGTGGTAGACAAGCTTACTAGGCAGAGAACCTGAGCCTCAGTCTCTGCAATCAAGGGTGGTCTTGGATCAAATTGCAGTGAATACAAGAGTAACATTGACATTTATCATAACAAAGTGGTAGACAAGCTTACTAGGCAGAGAACCTGAGCCTCAGTCTCTGCAATCAAGGGTGGTCTTGGATCAAATTGCAGTGAATACAAGAGTAACATTGACATTTATCATAACAAAGTGGTAGACAAGCTTACTAGGCAGAGAACCTGAGCCTCAGTCTCTGCAATCAAGGATGGTCTTGGATCAAATTGCAGTGAATACAAGAATAACATTGACATTTATCATAACAAAGTGGTAGACAAGCTTACTAGGCAGAGAACCTGAGCCTCAGTCTCTGCAATCAAAAGTGGTCTTGCATCAAATTGCAGTGAATACAAGAGTAACATTGACATTATCATAACAAAGTGGTAGACAAGCTTACTAGGCAGAGAACCTGAGCCTCAGTCTCTGCAATCAAGGGTGGTCTTGGATCAAATTGCAGTGAATACAAGAGTAACATTGACATTTATCATAACAAAGTGGTAGACAAGCTTACTAGGCAGAGAACCTGAGTCTCAGTCTCTGCAATCAAGGGTGGTCTTGGATCAAATTGCAGTGAATACAAGAGTAACATTGACATTTATCATAACAAAGTGGTAGACAAGCTTACTAGGCAGAGAGCCGAAGCCTTAGTCTCTGCAATCAAGGGTAGTCTTGGATCAAATTGCAGTGAATACAAGAGTAACATTGACATTTATCATAACAAAGTGGTAGACAAGCTTACTAGGCAGAGAGCCGAAGCCTTAGTCTCTGCAATCAAGGGTGGTCTTGGATCAAATTGCAGTGAATACAAGAGTAACATTGACATTTATCATATCAAAGTGGTAGACAAGCTTACTAGGCAGAGAACCTGAGCCTCAGTCTCTGCAATCAAGGGTGGTCTTGGATCAAATTGCAGTGAATACAAGAATAACATTGACATTTATCATAACAAAGTGTTAGACAAGCTTACTAGGCAGAGAGCCTAAGCCTTAGTCTCTGCAATCAAGGGTGGTCTTGGATCAAATTGCAGTGAATACAAGAGTAACATTGACATTTATCATAACAAAGTGGTAGACAAGCTTACTAGGCAGAGAGCCGAAGCCTTAGTCTCTGCAATCAAGGGTAGTCTTGGATCAAATTGCAGTGAATACAAGAGTAACATTGACATTTATCATATCAAAGTGGTAGACAAGCTTACTAGGCAGAGAACCTGAGCCTCAGTCTCTACAATCAAGGGTGGTATTGGATCAAATTGCAGTGGATACTAAGTATGGTTGGCATTTAGGGTATCAAAGTGGTAGACAAGCTTACTAGGCAGAGAACCTGAGCCTCAGTCTCTGCAATTAAGGGTGGTTTTGGATCAAATTGCAGTGAATACAAGGGTAACATTGACATTTATCCTAACAAAGTGGTAGACAAGCTTACTAGGCAGAGAACCTGAGCCTCAGTCTATGCAATCAAGGGTGGTCTTGGATCAAATTGCAGTGAATACAAGAATAACATTGACATTTATCATAACAAAGTGGTAGACAAGCTTACTAGGCAGAGAACCTGAGCCTCAGTCTCTGCAATCAAGGGTGGTCTTGGATCAAATTGCAGTGAATACAAGAATAACATTGACATTTATCATAACAAAGTGGTAGACAAGCTTACTAGGCAGAGAACCTGAGCCTCAGTCTCTGCAATCAAAAGTGGTCTTGCATCAAATTGCAGTGAATACAAGAGTAACATTGACATTATCATAACAAAGTGGTAGACAAGCTTACTAGGCAGAGAACCTGAGCCTCAGTCTCTGCAATCAAGGGTGGTCTTGGATCAAATTGCAGTGAATACAAGAGTAACATTGACATTTATCTTAACAAAGTGGTAGACAATCTTACTAGGCAGAGAACCTGAGCCTCAGTCTCTGCAATCAAGGGTGGCCTTGGATCAAATTGCAGTGAATACAAGAGTAACATTGACATTTATCATAACAAAGTGGTAGACAAGCTTACTAGGCAGAGAGCCGAAGCCTTAGTCTCTGCAATCAAGGGTGGTCTTGGATCAAATTGCAGTGAATACAAGAGTAACATTGACATTTATCATAACAAAGTGGTAGACAAGCTTACTAGGCAGAGAACCTGAGCCTCAGTCTCTGCAATCAAGGGTGGTCTTGGATCAAATTGCAGTGAATACAAGAGTAACATTGACATTTATCATAACAAAGTGGTAGACAAGCTTACTAGGCAGAGAACCTGAGCCTCAGTCTCTGCAATCAAGGGTGGTCTTGGATCAAATTGCAGTGAATACAAGAATAACATTGACATTTATCATAACAAAGTGGTAGACAAGCTTACTAGGCAGAGAACCTGAGCCTCAGTTTCTGCAATCAAGGGTGGTCTTGGATCAAATTGCAGTGAATACAAGACTAACATTGATATTTATCATAACAAAGTGGTAGACAAGCTTACTAGGCAGAGAGCCTGAGACTCAGTCTCTGCAATCAAGGGTGGTCTTGGATCAAATTGCAGTGAATACAAGAGTAACATTGATATTTATCATAACAATGTGGTAGACAAGCTTACTAGGCAGAGAACCTGAGCCTCAGTCTCTACAATCAAGGGTGGTCTTGGATCAAATTGCAGTGAATACAAGAGTAACATTGACATTATCATAACAAAGCGGTAGACAAGCTTACTAGGCAGAGAACCTGAGCCTCAGACTCTGCAATCAAGGGTGGTCTTGGATCAAATTGCAGTGGATAGTAAGTATGGTTGGCATTTAGGGTATCAAAGGGGCGGATAAGCTTACTAGGCAGAGAACCTGAGCCTCAGTCTCTGCAATCAAAAGCGGTCTTGCATCAAATTGCAGTGAATACAAGAGTAACATTGACATTTATCATAACAAAGTGGTGGACAAGCTTACTAGGCAGAGAGCCTGAGACTCAGTCTCTGCAATCAAGGGTGGTCTTGGATCAAATTGCAGTGAATACAAGAGTAACATTGATATTTATCATAACAATGTGGTAGACAAGCTTACTAGGCAGAGAACCTGAGCCTCAGTCTCTACAATCAAGGGTGGTCTTGGATCAAATTGCAGTGCATACAAGAGTAACATTGACATTTATCATAACAAAGTGTTAGACAAGCTTACTAGGCAGAGAGCCTAAGCCTTAGTCTCTGCAATCAAGGGTGGTCTTGGATCAAATTGCAGTGAATACAAGAGTAACATTGACATTTATCATAACAAAGTGGTAGACAAGCTTACTAGGCAGAGAGCCGAAGCCTTAGTCTCTGCAATCAAGGGTGGTCTTGGATCAAATTGCAGTGAATACAAGAGTAACATTGACATTTATCATATCAAAGTGGTAGACAAGCTTACTAGGCAGAGAGCCTAAGCCTTAGTCTCTGCAATCAAGGGTGGTCTTGGATCAAATTGCAGTGAATACAAGAGGAACACTGACATTTATCATAACAAAGTGGTAGACAAGCTTACTAGGCAGAGAACCTGAGCCTCAGTCTCAGCAATCAAGGGTGGTCTTGGATCAAATTGCAGTGAATACAAGAGTAACATTGACATTTATCATAACAAAGTGGTAGACAAGCTTACTAGGCAGAGAGCCGAAGCCTTAGTCTCTGCAATCAAGGGTGGTCTTGGATCAAATTGCAGTGAATACAAGAGTAACATTGATATTTATCATAACAAAGTGGTAGACAAGCTTACTAGGCAGAGAGCCGAAGCCTTAGTCTCTGCAATCAAGGGTGGTCTTGGATCAAGTTGCAGTGAATACAAGAGTAACATTGACATTTATCATATCAAAGTGGTAGACAAGCTTACTAGGCAGAGAACCTGAGCCTCAGTCTCTGCAATCAAGGGTGGTCTTGGATCAAATTGCAGTGAATACAAGAATAACATTGACATTTATCATAACAAAGTGTTAGACAAGCTTACTAGGCAGAGAGCCTAAGCCTTAGTCTCTGCAATCAAGGGTGGTCTTGGATCAAATTGCAGTGAATACAAGAGTAACATTGACATTTATCATAACAAAGTGGTAGACAAGCTTACTAGGCAGAGAGCCGAAGCCTTAGTCTCTGCAATCAAGGGTGGTCTTGGATCAAGTTGCAGTGAATACAAGAGTAACATTGACATTTATCATATCAAAGTGGTAGACAAGCTTACTAGGCAGAGAACCTGAGCCTCAGTCTCTGCAATCAAGGGTGGTCTTGGATCAAATTGCAGTGAATACAAGAATAACATTGACATTTATCATAACAAAGTGTTAGACAAGCTTACTAGGCAGAGAGCCTAAGCCTTAGTCTCTGCAATCAAGGGTGGTCTTGGATCAAATTGCAGTGAATACAAGAGTAACATTGACATTTATCATAACAAAGTGGTAGACAAGCTTACTAGGCAGAGAGCCGAAGCCTTAGTCTCTGCAATCAAGGGTAGTCTTGGATCAAATTGCAGTGAATACAAGAGTAACATTGACATTTATCATATCAAAGTGGTAGACAAGCTTACTAGGCAGAGAACCTGAGCCTCAGTCTCTACAATCAAGGGTGGTATTGGATCAAATTGCAGTGGATACTAAGTATGGTTGGCATTTAGGGTATCAAAGGGGCGGATAAGCTTACTAGGCAGAGAACCTGAGCCTCAGTCTCTGCAATCAAGGGTGGTCTTGGATCAAATTGCAGTGAATACAAGAGTAACATTGACATTTATCCTAACAAAGTGTTAGACAAGCTTACTAGGCAGAGAGCCTAAGCCTTAGTCTCTGCAATCAAGGGTGGTCTTGGATCAAATTGCAGTGAATACAAGAGTAACATTGACATTTATCATATCAAAGTGGTAGACAAGCTTACTAGGCAGAGAACCTGAGCCTCAGTCTCTGCAATCAAGGGTGGTCCTGGATCAAATTGCAGTGAATACAAGAGTAACATTGACATTTATCATAACAAAGTGGTAGACAAGCTTACTAGGCAGAGAGCCTGAGCCTCAGTCTCTGAAATCAAGGGTGGTCTTGGATCAAATTGCAGTGAATACAAGAGTAACATTGACATTTATCATAACAAAGTGGTAGACAAACTTACTAGGCAGAGAACCTGAGCCTCAGTCTCTGCAATCAAGGGTGGTCTTGGATCAAATTGCAGTGAATACAAGAGTAACATTGACATTTATCTTAACAAAGTGGTAGACAATCTTACTAGGCAGAGAACCTGAGCCTCAGTCTCTGCAATCAAGGGTGGTCTTGGATCAAATTGCAGTGAATACAAGAGTAACTTTGACATTTATCATAACAAAGTGGTAGACAAGCTTACTAGGCAGAGAGCCGAAGCCTTAGTCTCTGCAATCAAGGGTGGTCTTGGATCAAATTGCAGTGAATACAAGAGTAACATTGACATTTATCATAACAAAGTGGTAGACAAGCTTACTAGGCAGAGAACCCGAGCCTCAGTCTCTGCAATCAAGGGTGGTCTTGGATCAAATTGCAGTGAATACAAGAGTAACATTGACATTTATCATAACAAAGTGGTAGACAAGCTTACTAGGCAGAGAACCTGAGCCTCAGTCTCTGCAATCAAGGGTGGTCTTGGATCAAATTGCAGTGAATACAAGAATAACATTGACATTTATCATAACAAAGTGGTAGACAAGCTTACTAGGCAGAGAACCTGAGCCTCAGTTTCTGCAATCAAGGGTGGTCTTGGATCAAATTGCAGTGAATACAAGACTAACATTGATATTTATCATAACAAAGTGGTAGACAAGCTTACTAGGCAGAGAGCCTGAGACTCAGTCTCTGCAGTCAAGGGTGGTCTTGGATCAAATTGCAGTGAATACAAGAGTAACATTGATATTTATCATAACAATGTGGTAGACAAGCTTACTAGGCAGAGAACCTGAGCCTCAGTCTCTACAATCAAGGGTGGTCTTGGATCAAATTGCAGTGAATACAAGAGTAACATTGACATTATCATAACAAAGCGGTAGACAAGCTTACTAGGCAGAGAACCTGAGCCTCAGACTCTGCAATCAAGGGTGGTCTTGGATCAAATTGCAGTGGATAGTAAGTATGGTTGGCATTTAGGGTATCAATGGGGCGGATAAGCTTACTAGGCAGAGAACCTGAGCCTCAGTCTCTGCAATCAAAAGTGGTCTTGCATCAAATTGCAGTGAATACAAGAGTAACATTGACATTTATCATAACAAAGTGGTGGACAAGCTTACTAGGCAGAGAGCCTGAGACTCAGTCTCTGCAATCAAGGGTGGTCTTGGATCAAATTGCAGTGAATACAAGAGTAACATTGATATTTATCATAACAATGTGGTAGACAAGCTTACTAGGCAGAGAACCTGAGCCTCAGTCTCTACAATCAAGGGTGGTCTTGGATCAAATTGCAGTGCATACAAGAGTAACATTGACATTTATCATAACAAAGTGTTAGACAAGCTTACTAGGCAGAGAGCCTAAGCCTTAGTCTCTGCAATCAAGGGTGGTCTTGGATCAAATTGCAGTGAATACAAGAGTAAAATTGACATTTATCATAACAAAGTGGTAGACAAGCTTACTAGGCAGAGAGCCGAAGCCTTAGTCTCTGCAATCAAGGGTGGTCTTGGATCAAATTGCAGTGAATACAAGAGTAACATTGACATTTATCATATCAAAGTGGTAGACAAGCTTACTAGGCAGAGAGCCTAAGCCTTAGTCTCTGCAATCAAGGGTGGTCTTGGATCAAATTGCAGTGAATACAAGAGTAACACTGACATTTATCATAACAAAGTGGTAGACAAGCTTACTAGGCAGAGAACCTGAGCCTCAGTCTCAGCAATCAAGGGTGGTCTTGGATCAAATTGCAGTGAATACAAGAGTAACATTGACATTTATCATAACAAAGTGGTAGACAAGCTTACTAGGCAGAGAGCCGAAGCCTTAGTCTCTGCAATCAAGGGTGGTCTTGGATCAAATTGCAGTGAATACAAGAGTAACATTGATATTTATCATAACAAAGTGGTAGACAAGCTTACTAGGCAGAGAGCCGAAGCCTTAGTCTCTGCAATCAAGGGTGGTCTTGGATCAAATTGCAGTGAATACAAGAGTAACATTGACATTTATCATAACAAAGTGGTAGACAAGCTTACTAGGCAGAGAGCCGAAGCCTTAGTCTCTGCAATCAAGGGTGGTCTTGGATCAAATTGCAGTGAATACAAGAGTAACATTGACATTTATCATATCAAAGTGGTAGACAAGCTTACTAGGCAGAGAACCTGAGCCTCAGTCTCTGCAATCAAGGGTGGTCTTGGATCAAATTGCAGTGAATACAAGAATAACATTGACATTTATCATAACAAAGTGTTAGACAAGCTTACTAGGCAGAGAGCCTAAGCCTTAGTCTCTGCAATCAAGGGTGGTCTTGGATCAAATTGCAGTGAATACAAGAGTAACATTGATATTTATCATAACAAAGTGGTAGACAAGCTTACGAGGCAGAGAGCCGAAGCCTTAGTCTCTGCAATCAAGGGTGGTCTTGGATCAAATTGCAGTGAATACAAGAGTAACATTGACATTTATCATAACAAAGTGGTAGACAAGCTTACTAGGCAGAGAGCCGAAGCCTTAGTCTCTGCAATCAAGGGTGGTCTTGGATCAAATTGCAGTGAATACAAGAGTAACATTGACATTTATCATATCAAAGTGGTAGACAAGCTTACTAGGCAGAGAACCTGAGCCTCAGTCTCTGCAATCAAGGGTGGTCTTGGATCAAATTGCAGTGAATACAAGAATAACATTGACATTTATCATAACAAAGTGTTAGACAAGCTTACTAGGCAGAGAGCCTAAGCCTTAGTCTCTGCAATCAAGGGTGGTCTTGGATCAAATTGCAGTGAATACAAGAGTAACATTGACATTTATTATAACAAAGTGTTAGACAAGCTTACTAGGCAGAGAGCCTAAGCCTTAGTCTCTGCAATCAAGGGTGGTCTTGGATCAAATTGCAGTGAATACAAGAGTAACATTGACATTTATCATAACAAAGTGGTAGACAAGCTTACTAGGCAGAGAACCTGAGCCTCAGTCTCAGCAATCAAGGGTGATCTTGGATCAAATTGCAGTGAATACAAGAGTAACATTGACATTTATCATAACAAAGTGGTAGACAAACTTACTAGGCAGAGAACCTGAGCCTCAGTCTCAGCAATCAAGGGTGATCTTGGATCAAATTGCAGTGAATACAAGAGTAACATTGACATTTATCATAACAAAGTGGTAGACAAGCTTACTAGGCAGAGAGCCGAAGCCTTAGTCTCTGCAATCAAGGGTGGTCTTGGATCAAATTGCAGTGAATACAAGAGTAACATTGACATTTATCATATCAAAGTGGTAGACAAACTTACTAGCAGAGAACCTGAGCATCAGTCTCTGCAATCAAGGGTGGTCCTGGATCAAATTGCAGTGAATACAAGAGTAACATTGACATTTATCATAACAAAGTGGTAGACAAGCTTACTAGGCAGAGAACCTGAGCCTCAGTCTCTGCAATCAAGGGTGGTCTTGGATCAAATTGCAGTGAATACAAGAGTAACATTGACATTTATCATAACAAAGTGGTAGACAAACTTACTAGGCAGAGAACCTGAGCCTCAGTCTCTGCAATCAAGGGTGGTCTTGGATCAAATTGCAGTGAATACAAGAGTAACATTGATATTTATCATAACAAAGTGGTAGACAAACTTACTAGGCAGAGAACCTTAGCCTCAGTCTCTGCAATCAAGGGTGGTCTTGGATGAAATTGCAGTGAATACAAGAGTAACATTGACATTTATCCTAACAAAGTGGTAGACAATCGTACTAGGCAGAGAACCTGAGCCTCAGTCTCTGCAATCAAGGGTGGTCTTGGATCAAATTGCAGTGAATACAAGAATAACATTGACATTTATCATAACAAAGTGGTAGACAAGCTTACTAGGCAGAGAGCCTAAGCCTTAGTCTCTGCAATCAAGGGTGGTCTTGGATCAAATTGCAGTGATTACAAGAGTAACATTGACATTTATCATAACAAAGTGGTAGACAAGCTTACTAGGCAGAGAGCCGAAGCCTTAGTCTCTGCAATCAAGGGTGGTCTTGGATCAAATTGCAGTGAATACAAGAGTAACATTGACATTTATCATAACAAAGTGGTAGACAAGCTTACTAGGCAGAGAACCTGAGCCTCAGTCTCTGCAATCAAGGGTGGTCTTGGATCAAATTGCAGTGAATACAAGAGTAACATTGACATTTATCATAAGAAAGTGGTAGACAAGCTTACTAGGCAGAGAACCTGAGCCTCAGTCTCTGCAATCAAGGGTGGTCTTGGATCAAATTGCAGTGAATACAAGAATAACATTGACATTTATCATAACAAAGTGGTAGACAAGCTTACTAGGCAGAGAACCTGAGCCTCAGTTTCTGCAATCAAGGGTGGTCTTGGATCAAATAGCAGTGAATACAAGAGTAACATTGATATTTATCATAACAAAGTTTTAGACAAGCTTACTAGGCAGAGAACCTGAGCCTCAGTTTCTGCAATCAAGGGTGGTCTTGGATCAAATTGCAGTGAATACAAGAGTAACATTGACATTTATCATAACAAAGTGGTAGACAAGCTTACTAGGCAGAGAGCCTGAGACTCAGTCTCTGCAATCAAGGGTGGTCAAGGATCAAATTGCAGTGAATACAAGAGTAACATTGATATTTATCATAACAATGTGCTAGACAAGCTTACTAGGCAGAGAACCTGAGCCTCAGTCTCTACAATCAAGGGTGGTCTTGGATCAAATTGCAGTGAATACAAGAGTAACATTGACATTATCATAACAAAGCGGTAGACAAGCTTACTAGGCAGAGAACCTGAGCCTCAGACTCTGCAATCAAGGGTGGTCTTGGATCAAATTGCAGTGGATACTAAGTATGGTTGGCATTTAGGGTATCAAAGGGGCGGATAAGCTTACTAGGCAGAGAACCTGAGCCTCAGTCTCTGCAATCAAAAGTGGTCTTGCATCAAATTGCAGTGAATACAAGAGTAACATTGACATTTATCATAACAAAGTGGTAGACAAGCTTACTAGGCAGAGAGCCTGAGACTCAGTCTCTGCAATCAAGGGTGGTCTTGGATCAAATTGCAGTGAATACACGAGTAACATTGATATTTATCATAACAATGTGGTAGACAAGCTTACTAGGCAGAGAACCTGAGCCTCAGTCTCTACAATCAAGGGTGGTCTTGGATCAAATTGCAGTGAATACAAGAGTAACATTGACATTATCCTAACAAAGTGGTAGACAAGCTTACTAGGCAGAGAACCTGAGCCTCAGTCTCTGCAATCAAGGGTGGTCTTGGATCAAATTGCAGTGAATACAAGAGTAACATTGACATTATCATAACAAAGCGGTAGACAAGCTTACTAGGCAGAGAACCTGAGCCTCAGTCTCTACAATCAAGGGTGGTCTTGGATCAAATTGCAGTGAATACAAGAGTAACATTGACATTATCATAACAAAGTGGTAGACAAGCTTACTAGGCAGAGAACCTGAGCCTCAGACTCTGCAATCAAGGGTGGTCTTGGATCAAATTGCAGTGGATACTAAGTATGGTTGGCATTTAGGGTATCAAAGGGGCGGATAAGCTTACTAGGCAGAGAACCTGAGCCTCAGTCTCTGCAATCAAAAGTTGTCTTGCATCAAATTGCAGTGAATACAAGGGTAACATTGACATTTATCATAACAAAGTGGTAGACAAGCTTACTAGGCAGAGAACCTGAGCCTCAGTCTCTGCAATCAAGGGTGGTCTTGGATCAAATTGCAGTGAATACAAGAGTAACATTGACATTTATCATAACAAAGTGGTAGACAAGCTTACTAGGCAGAGAACCTGAGCCTCAGTCTCTGCAATCAAGGGTGGTCTTGGATCAAATTGCAGTGAATACAAGAATAACATTGACATTTATCATAACAAAGTGGTAGACAAGCTTACTAGGCAGAGAACCTGAGCCTCAGTCTCTGTAATCAAGGGTGGTCTTGGATCAAATTGCAGTGAATACAAGAGTAACATTGACATTTATCATAACAAAGTGGTAGACAAGCTTACTAGGCAGAGAGCCTAAGCCTTAGTCTCTGCAATCAAGGGTGGTCTTGGATCAAATTGCAGTGAATACAAGAGTAACATTGATATTTATCATAACAAAGTGGTAGACAAGCTTACTAGGCAGAGAGCCTGAGACTCAGTCTCTGCAATCAAGGGTGGTCTTGGATCAAATTGCAGTGAATACAAGAGTAACATTGATATTTATCTTAACAATGTGGTAGACAAGCTTACTAGGCAGAGAACCTGAGCCTCAGTCTCTACAATCAAGGGTGGTCTTGGATCAAATTGCAGTGAATACAAGAGTAACATTGAAATTTATCATAAAAAAGTGGTAGAGAAGCTTACTAGGCAGAGAACCTGAGCCTCAGTCTCTGCAATCAAGTGTGGTATTGGATCAAATTACAGTGAATACAAGAGTAACATTGACATTTATCATAACAAAGTGGTAGACAAGCTTACTAGGCAGAGAACCTGAGCCTCAATCTCTGCAATCAAGTGTCTTATTGGATCAAATTACAGTGAATAAAAGAGTAACATTGACATTTATCATAACAAAGTGGTAGACAAGCTTACTAGGCAGAGAACCTGAGCCTCAGTCTCTGCAATCAAGGGTGGTCTTTGATCAAATTGCAGTGAATACAAGAGTATCATTGACATTTATCATAACAAAGTGGTAGACAAGCTTACTAGGCAGAGAACCTGAGCCTTAGTCTCTGCAATCAAGGGCGGTCTTGGATCAAATTGCAGTGAATACAAGAGTAACATTGATATTTATCATAAAAAAGTGGTAGACAAGCTTACTATGCAGAGAGCCTAAGCCTCAGTCTCTTCAATCAAGAGTGGTCTTGGATCAAATTGCACTGGATACTAAGTAACGTTGACATTTAGGGTAACAAAGTGGCGGATAAGCTTACTTGGTAGAGAGCCTGAACCTCAGCCTCTGCAATCAAGAGTGGTCTTGGATCAAATTGCACTGGATACTAAGTATGGTTGTCATTTAGGGTAACAAGTGGCGGATAAGCTTACTAGGCAGAGAGCCTGAGCCTCAGTCTTCGCAATCAAGGGCGGTCTTGGATCACGTTTAGGAGAAAGCATACTCAGCGGGAGTGGGTTGGCTACATTTGTACTACCCATTCACCTTGCATTAGGCCTTTGCTATAGGTACTGGTGCGAGTGATGAAACTCTTCTTCTCTTGCGCATAACAGGTGCGGAAGAAGTGTGATAGAAAGCTGACTCAGCTAGAGTGGGTTGGCTACAGTTGTACTACCCATTCGCCGTGCATTAGTCCTTTGCTACAGGTAGTAGTGATTGTGATAAAACTCTCTCTGCGTATAGCAGGGGAGGAAGAAGTGTAAGAGAAAGCTGACTAAGCTGGAGTGGGTTAACTAATGTTGTACTACCCACCCGCAGAACCTTAGCACTTTGCTATAGGTAGTGTTGCGATTGATGATACTCCCTCTGCGCATTGCAGGTGAAGAAGAGGTGTGAGAGAAAGCTGATTAAGCTGGAGTGGGTTGGCTACTGTTATACTACCCACTCGCAGTGCTTTAGTTCTTTGCTATAGGTAGTAGCGAGAGTGATGACACTATCTCTGCGCATAGCAGGGGAGGAAGAAGTGTGAGAGAAAGCTTACTCAGCAGGAGTGGGTTTTCTACAGTTGTACTACCCACCCGCAGAGCATTTACCCTTTGCATTTACTATTTTTCTGTTCTTTGCATAAATCTTGTTTCTATCAACAGACTCACTTGCTGAGGTGTTTTGTGACAGTGATGGCACAGACATGCGGAACACAATTTTACAACACTGCTTTTGTAAAGCCCACACTACAAACGACATAACTTAGGCGTAAAACTAACTGAGAGTTATGTTGGTCTAAGTACCTGTTCCGCACATGCGCCTACTTTCTACTTGTCACTGCTCCAAGAGTTTTATCACTTGCCTCACAAAACTAACAGCTAAAAGTAAGTACATTATTATTACATGTAAGCAACCATCTCTTTTCTCATCACTTTCTAATAACAAGAAAAATTATTACACCCAAAGTCACACATCCAGAAAATTAAAGTAGTCTGTGTCCTCCATCAAACTTTTTTTGAAAAATGAACACATTTGTATATTGTAATTATTAAAATTATTTAATATTTATGCCAAATGTCACCTACGCTCTCAAATTTATGGGTTAAAACTCTCCTTTTATATAAAAAGACGAAACCTGGATGTAATTAAATATTGGAAGAGTGAGTTAATAAGTCCGACAACTTGCAAAACTTGCTGGTATAACATAGTACCTGCAAATTATTGCTATAACAGCTGGTACAATGGTTTTGTAACAAAGCGCCATCTAGATAACGTTTCCCTCATCGTCAAGGCCTTTTTGATCAGAATGTATCCAATAATTATTTGTCTTTAATTTGACACTATTTATATATTATATAAAGTCAATACTTCTTGTAACCGACATCCAAGTTTATAAATCAGGGCAAGGAACTTTTAAACAATAGTTGTGCACAACGTCTAATTTTGTATATTTAACCTTTTTTTAATACCTTCAAATTTGTTTTGTTTATTTTAATTGACTTTCTAATCAATAATAATTATTCCATATTTTTGGTAGATAGAGCGTTATGTTAAAAAAAGGCTAGATTAAGAAAAGAATAGCCGAAATAGCTGACATGTATTTTGTAATCTTTATTCTACGAGTGTATACCAACTCCAACAGCGGTGATAAAACGTTTAGATAGTTGTTAAGGACAACATGGACCTCGAGAAGGAATGTGAATCTGCCGGTGACTTCAGATCCTTGTCATGCGTAGGTTTCTGTCGCCACCCCGTTCTGACGCAAGGTGAGTTGATGTATTCTAGCCACCTTGGTTCTGACGGATGTTGGTTCTTCAAAACTTGTCGATAAGAGTTTATACGGTAATACTAGGAATTGCAGAAAATTACGTTACTCGCCTTAACTCAAGGCCATAAAGGATTTATTCGCCATAACTCGGGGACGTACATTATTTACTCAACGTTACCTCTAGGACATGAAGTACTTACCTTAATTCGGGGACATAAGTACTTACTTGCCTTACTTCAGGGACATAAGGCTCGCCTTAGCACGGGGCCATAAAGTAATTACTCGCCATACCTCGGGGACATAAGTACTTACTCGCCATACCTCTAGGACATGAAGTACTTACCTTAATTCGGGGAGATAAGTACTTACTTGCCTTACTTCAGGGACATAAGGTACGCACTCGCCTTAACACTGGGCCATAAAGTACTTACTCGCCATACCTCTAGGACATGAAGTACTTACCTTAATTAGGGGACATAAGTACTTACTTGCCTTACTTCAGGGACATAAGGTACGTACTCGCCTTAACACGGGACCATAAAGTAATTACTCGCCATACCTCGAGGACATAAGATACTTACTCGCCGGGACCATAAAGTAATTACTCGCCATACCTCGAGGACATAAGGTACTTACTCGCAATACCTCGAGGACATGAAGTACTTACCTTAATTCGGGGACATAAGGTTTGTACTCGCCTTAACACGGGGCCATAAAGTAATTACTAGGGATATAAAGTATTTCTAAGTTTGAGATTAAATTACTTAAAACGGAAAGACTATTTATAGCTCGAAACGAAAATGGGAAACCATTGTAATATCCAAAGCTTTATATAAATAACGAGTAATGAAAGGTTCAATAGACCTGGATCTGAAGAAGGTTTAGCATCCACCGAAAGCCTAACGCAATTTTATTTCACATTATGGTTCTGGGCACTTGGGCGATTGTAAAAACGTATGTTGTCGCCCCTTCACGTGGTCGAAATACCGGAGAGAGGGGGAACATTAAGGGGAACCCGCTGTACTGGAATCTTTGTATCTCTTAAACTATAAAAGATAGATTAACCAAAAAAATGTTTTAAAAAAATAAGGACTTCAATAATAACTCTTAAGTAAAAGTGGTTAACTATAATACCTACTGAGTAAAAAATTATTTGTCTTAAAACTTTTTTTCTACTTTGGTTTTTAGTGAATTTCTATTGGAAAAAATCCGTCGAGGTAAATGTAAACCAGAGACTATGATGGAAGTATGTTTTAAGGTCTCTGGAATTAAAAAAAAATATATTTGTTCAAATTTATATACACAAATATATACTAATATCACGATAATTTTCTTGTCCAAAATCATGGTAGCTTTGGAACGAAACGTTCAGTTTCGATCTAATTTGTTAAACAGATGTAATTTGTTATTTGTGGGAGTATGTTTGTTAATAGAAAGAATCGATCAATCAGAAGTTAACTTTTCGCCCAACTTTTTTAATACGGAAAATGGATTTTCCATTGTTTACCAAAAATAATATGTATATCTAAAATGCATTTATAAAGATTAAAATACAATCTGGAGGAACACAATTTTAAGTAATACTGTTAAAGTATAATAAAAAGTAATAAAAATTTTAGCCTAAAATTTTATACCCTAAAATACTGAATATTGTCGCCTACCATAAATAGCATTTGAGATGTCAGTATTGATTAAAACCATTATGTCTTTAAATAAAGTATGGTTTTTAAGTTTGTTCACTATTTTTTATGCAAAGAAAATGCTTTAGTGTAATTAGTTTATAGCTACTATTGTTTGTGAACATTTGTTTTTAGGACCTTGGATATAATTTTGTAGCAATATAGGAATAATATTAATGCATACCGTATAATAGACCAATTAAAGTTTAGACTAAATATATTTAAAAGTTAATTTATTACATTCCATAATAGTTTATTTTCTTCTAGACCCGTTGTGTAAACTTGTTTCTGCATTTCTCTTTGCAGGGGTGATACGAACAGCAAGAACTTTCCTCTTTGGAGCACGAAGACGATGGTTTAGAAACGTTTGTACATTTGCACGGTGGAATCAAGGTTTCTGGCACTCATTTTCATCTTCAAGTCCTCCAAATGTGTAAAGTATTTATCCAACAGGTGCCATTATATTTTTTAATTAGTAACCTGCAACTTAATTTATAAGTTTTCGCTTGTTTTCGGGCACTGTAATATATAATGTTGTTACGATATTTTCTACAACTACCTCTACTTTGTAGCGTTGATAGTCAGAGAAATCCTGGAAATTTTCAAATTTTGATAAAATGGCATTTGTTATAGAATGAATTAGGGAAAACTAATATAATCTACTCTCCAATGGATAAAATTAGCCTAGTATTTTGAGTATGTCATCATTTTCTAAAATAAAACCTACAGAAATCCAAAGAAAGATTGCTGTAACAAAATGTTACCTCCTCAATAATGGTAGTGATTCAAGGAAAGCATGAGTTATTAAAGCACGAATTTCTAGATTACCCTCCAAGTTTAGCAGAGGGAAAATGGCTACTTGGAGAAAAGTGTGAAATCTGTTCTAATGAATGTAATTGCATCTGAGACTAGTTGTCACCAACATTTACAAGACATGCTGTTTGACAGCTAAGTACAGATTTTGGATGGTATGGCTCTAATTTATTCTACAGCAAATGCCACTTCGTCTAGTTTCGAAAATTTCCAGGATTTCTCTGACTACCAACGCTCCAAAGTAGAGGTAGTTGTAGAAAATATCTTAACAACATTATATATTACAGTGCCCGAAAACAAGCGAAATCTTATAAGTTGCAGGTTACTAATTAAAAAATATAATGGCACCTGTTGGATAAATACTTTACACCTCTGAAGGATTTGAAGGTAAAAATGAATGCCAGAAACGTTGATTCCACCGTGCAAATATACAAACGTTTCTAAACCATCTTCTTCGTGCTCCAAAGAGGAAAGTTCTTGCTGTTCGTATCATCCCTGCAAAGAGAAATGCAGAAACAAGTTCATACAACGGGTCTAGAAAAAAATAAACTATTATGGTATGTAATAAATTAACTTTTAAATATATTTAGTCTAGGTTTTTAATGTAAAATTCGTTGGGGAAATCGTAAAACACCCTGAACTTTATGAAGTTGCTTGATGTAATCATCTTGAATTCACAGATTAAACTAATTTTAAAAATTTAAGTATTATTAAAATTAGCTAAACTTTATATTCACAATTCTCACTAGAGTGTTGTATGAATCTTTCGACATTCTATAAAATGCTAAACGTTTAGTGTCACTCTGTTCCAGTTCTTTTGCACCAACAAATAACCGAGTATTAAAATTACGTTCAATATAAGGATGCACCCATAATCTACGATTATTTTTTTTCAAGCGCCGGTTCCACAAAAACATCACAAAGCCTTCCTCATCACTACTTGAACTGTTCATTTTTATTACGTTCTGGGTTTAAAATGCGGAGGATGTCAGTTCTGGTCGCGAGATGCAAACAAACTGAAGTCGACCAATGTGCGGATGGCAGACACCTGAGCCGCAGATATCGCACAAGACGAGAGTGACGCGCGAACCTCTCGACGAGTCAACAATCGACGGCTCTTAGGCTTTCAGTGCATGCTCAACCCCCTTTAGATCCTTTACTACAAGTTATTGATAAGAATACTGTACTGTACTTCCTTCCGCTGAGTTTATCTGAGTGTTTAGCATTGGAGAAAAATCATCTCATCCATCACGAGATGTGCTACGAGATGCACTTTATATTTTACCTTAAATAAAATGGCAACATATGATTGCAAGCAACAGCTGATTTTATGTTATAGGTTATGTTCTAGAACAGCTGTTTTATCACGTTGATTATGTTACTTTATTTACCGTACACATTATTAAGTTAAAATATTGCCGTTCAGTATTTTTTATCATGCAATACATATACTATATATATATATATATATATATATATATATATATATATATATATATATATTTATTTATTTATATTTCAATAGGTCTTTCTGCAATTAATTTAATATAATGACAATTAGTTATGTACTTTTATTCTTTCTAAGTGTTTAAACTAAAACTTCCGTAGACCCGTCTGAGACTTTTAAGAACTGATTGTTAAGTAAAATTTGTGTTCTGTATTTGTTCAATATCTAATAAAGGTTTTCTAGCACTCTTGGATTATTAACTAATTAACCTTTATAGAATCTAATAAAACCTTTATTAGATACTTTCTGCAATTGTCGGCCAGACCTATCACCTTCCACTTGTAATTTGTTTATCCTACCCTTACGTTCACAGGCCTATGCTTAACTGCTTCCTGTATTATCTACAACTTACTTCCTAGTCGGGTAGTATTGCTGCCACGTGGGGTAGATCTCCGAGTACGGCAGGACGGAGGCGGCTACAGCAGCAAGCACGGCGCACCACAAAGACAACATCCCAACAGAAAGTCTGCCCGACAGTTCGTCCGGTACTATAAATAGGCTCGTCAAGGCCGTCCGTCTCCGCCGATTTAACGCTCCGCTCCGCGGTTTTTCCTCTGCATTGTTTCATATCTTGCATCCCGTAACAGGATCATCCACGCTCCGGGTTTTTAGTTCGATTCTTGTTCACGCGTTTCGATTCCCGCTGGCCTTGACAGAGAAAACGATGTTTTGAACTTACGGAAGTCGTTATCGAGAGATATTCTGAAATAATAATAAATAAATAAACAAACAAACATGTCATAAATAATGATTGTATTTTCATTGTTTATTACTAATTCGCTTTATGTTCATTCGCCTTATTACAGTTTACGATCATTAAAAAGGCCAATATTAATATTGGATATTTTCTCTATGATTATTTTAATCTTTAAATTCTACAAATAAGCAATAAAATCAACAAGATGCTCGCCAAAAGTAAACACTAAGAAAATATACACAAAACTAACAAATAACTAATTTTACCCTATCCCTGATGACGGTAACATAGTCGCCGAAACTAGTTAGTGCATTAGTGATTACTGAGTTTGAGATTTTATTATTTAACTTTGTAAATAATAGCTATGCTCTAAAAAAAGTAAAATTGAGTAAGGAAATATTTCAAATTGAGAAATAACAGAATTATTTCACAAAAACATGTCCAATAGAACACTCTTGTTTTGTAACAGACTGTTTCTTTGACACGTGTAAAGTCTGGACCTTATAATGCGACCAGGACATTGGACGACCTATTAGGTCAGGACAATCCTGCCACGACGAACAATATACCCTTGTACACGCCCAAAACTAAGCATTTCATTTTAAAGAACAGCGAATGGAAACGTAGGGAGATATTCAGGATAAAAAAACCAGACAAAAGAAATCCCTGC